>LIAE01006533.1:201146-258863 GCA_002287525.1 Diploscapter pachys | reverse complement strand
AACAAATCAATGACAAATGACTTGAGTAAACAAACAATAACATTGATTTTTATTGCATTTTGGTAAATCTCTGAATTTCGACTTAAAAAAGAAACTTATTTATTTTGACGAGAATGGGTTTCATTTTTCTGATCATTTGGGACTTAAGTTTGCAGTCTACAAAAGTTGTGAATGATTTGTTTTTTTTTAAACTCATCTCGAGGTAACACAAAAGTATTACTTCAAATCGATTTCCATACAGCTTTTCCACTGATGCATATTTCACAAATTCTGAAAAATCAATATTCTCTAATTACTTTTTTTTATAAACTTCTCATATTTTTTAGTTTTCCTATACTCTGATCGTGATACCTTGAATGACTCTGAGTGTTTGAAGTACCTTTTCTGTGTCCATTTTCTGCTCAGGTCATTGTAGTATTTTCTCTTCGAGTCTCATTCTATTCATCCCCTATTTTTGTCCTTTCACCCCCAAAATATCCATGAAATTATTTATTTTCACCTTTCAGGAGCTATTTTTGAAGAAAAAGTACCGTAGTTAGCCAGAGATGCAACAATTGAATCGGCTATTGCTATTATTCGGATTTATATCGCTGTTCAAAAGTTTGAAAGTAAGAAATTATTTAAAAATGATATATTGATTCAGAAAATAATTTAGGCTATGTATTACGGAGGAATGGGTCGGTTTATCTTTTGAATTTATAGAACACACACACATTTAATAGTCTCACTTATTCCAGAATCTAGTATGCGACACTATTATTTCAAGTTTCGAAACGTAACAAGAATTTCTATATTCAATTTATCATATAATTTCAATTTTCGGGTCAAAATATGAGACTTTCCGATTTAAAAAGTTTATTCTTTTTTATAAATTATAAAATTTCAGGTGGCTGTACCGGGGGTGGACTTCTCGGATCGATACTGGGCATAGCCGGAGGGAATTATGGGGGGTATGGGTATGGAGGAATGATGGGGAGATGTGGACCTGGGTCGATATTTCACCATTGGGTCTGTTGCGATTACAACCCGTATGATTGCTGCGTCCAACTGGAAGTCTGGGTCGTGTAAGTTTCAGAAAACTGTATATTCAAAAATGAACTTGATGCTCTAATGGTGCTTCCTTAGCTCGACACTCATTCTTTCACTCTAAAGATATTCATATGCCGTATTTGAATTAAATGAAGTTCAGCTTCGTTTGAAGCTCATTATCCAGAAAACCCAATAGAACGTTTAAAATTGAGATTATAATCTTCATTATAAAAATACAGAATCTATCTATCGTAATGAACGCAAAGTCGGAAAGCACAAAGACGATATCTATCAAGAGGAATTATTTTAGAGTGCTGATAATATTATTCATCATCGGTGCGTGTATTTGCGTTTGTATTTGTTTGGCCGGTGGTGTCATCGCGATGCGTCGAAGGGAAGAAGTTCTAGACTAAGAATCTTCGGTTTTCAACCTTATCTGAATCTAACCTCACTATATCACTGCTTGGTATCAAGGCTTTGAAAATTGTTCTCTAAAAATCGGTAATTTGGATTTATCGCGATATTCGGAAAAAATACTGTAGGAAAAAGATACTCTGCTAAAGTTTTTTCTTATACTTTTCATAACTTTTTCATGTTCTGAAGTCTGGATAAATCTAAAAAACTCCGAATAAATTTCTATTTATTCAAATGAAGGTCATCCTCGTGCTACTCATATTCGAAGCTTTGGTATTGCTATTACTGTATCTCTGTAAATATTTTTTATTGTATTTAATAAAAAATATATTTAAAAATAAAACTGTCTGGAAAATTGAATTAAGTTGACCTAGCAAACTCACATCATCATCATGCTTTTCATTTGACTTTCTGCCGTGTGATAGAAATCCCTCTCCCGGATGAAAATCAGCTGAGTAAAGAAAGCGAAATATGCTTGAAATCGAGAGATTTCTGCCGAAATTTTGAAAGGTGGATTAAGAGAATAGACAAAAATGGACGATAATAGATAGAGAAGGCATATTGGCAGAAATTCCATATGTTGAAGGATAGAACGGAAAAACTGTTAGCGATAGTTTTTATTCTTAGACCTATAGAAGAGTGAAAAATTGCGCAAAATGCTGGCAAAATTTCCTAATTCGTCCTTGGAAAGATGTGGATGAAAGTTGGCTAAAAGAGAGTGGATTTATCTCGGTTGTATTTACCATTTGAAGCCATTTGATCGAGGGGAAAGTTCGGCAACAGGCGCCCACTAAGGGCTCAAGCACTATGAGGACCAACCTCAAAATTCTAATTACTATAATATTTTTCAGCTTCAAGAAAGGACGAGGTAATTTAATCAGTGATATGATAAAAATGTTGTTTTTACCATCGAGATTTTGTCATTTGGTTAGTTGAAAATAGTATGAGAAAGCTCTTTCGAAACTTCTTTATCATAACTTGCATGCCTTGAAAATTCAAATATTCTTTCAAGCTATGTTTCATCATTTTTCCTAGTAAATTGATCATTATTCATATTCACTGCTCCCTGTTTGGCGTTCCTAATATAATATTTCTAAATTACAGTATCTTCCCAACAATCTCTCTGTCCGCCAGGATTATTTCAATTGACTAATTCCAATGGTCAAACCGCGACGTGTACTCCACAGGTGAATTCCTGACTCCGTTACATAAAATTTCAAGGTCGTAATTGTTCCCCTCACCCAAGAAAGAGTATCAAATGAATAGGGAAGTTTTATCGATCCTTCATAACAAATGTTGCGATGCTATGATAAAGCTAAATTATCACAAAGTTTCAATTATAAATTGTGAGATTCAGATTCCCTGCAGCTGCGAGCAGATTAAACCAGGCTCACTTTGCCAGTACTCGTCCTCAGTTAGCTCCTACATTTGCTGTGCAGCTACCGCGAACCGTGAGAACTTCCAATTGTTTTGAAAAAAAAAATCCTATTTTTTACAGAATGCGGTAATAACTCACCGCTCGTATCAGCGAACGGGCAATTTGTGAGTTGTAACGTCGGCAGCAACACTTGTGGAAATGGATACACTTGCATGCAAGGAATCTGTTGTTCGAATGGGATTTCAGGTGAAAATATTACGAGAAAATTATAATTTATCATAACTTTATATCAAGGCTGGGGTTGTATAAAGTTTGAGAATTTTTTTATATGTACTAGCTATAATATTATACTTCTAATATTGTGATCTTGCGATAAATTCAGTCTGTTATTTCTTGAAACCTAAAATTTTTATGTGCAAATAGGAGTAGATTGAAAGAATTGCATTTTTTCTTTAATTTTTAAAATATTTCCAGTCGACGAAATTTTAACACTTATCATTTCCCTGTATCGATTTTCATTAAATTCCCCTGCCAAATGCGAATCATGAAAATTGTCGAATGCGCGTTTGACGGGCTGTGCAAATATTCGCCATAAAAAGCTATTCATTAGCCAGATAGAAAATGACTGGCATTCAGCGAAGCTCCGTGAACATGAAAATTATTGTTAGTTTTGCGGGAGTTGAAAGAATGAAGTTTGCAGAGCAAGTTTGGTACCGGAGCCTAATTGCTAAGAATAAGATGTTGTTGAAATTCTCAATTAGAAGGGAATTAATCATCGATGATATCGTAGCGTCATGACACTTTAGAATGAATCGTTTTGAAAAATCCAGAATAACACTACACAAACTTTTTTTCTCAATCTGGTAGATGCAAAGTGGTGCACGACTATTTTATAATTCATCCTCACTCGATATTAGACCTGCCAGATTCCAGGCTCTTCAATATGAAGTCAATTTCAGCCGCATGCGGAGGCGGAAACAACAATGGCACAAATCAGCAATGTCTGACCGGACAGGCGATGGTGAATGGAGTCTGCCAGTATCAGGCAAAAGTCGGCAGTCACTGTCAGCAAGGCACGACTCAATGCGTTCAAGGCGCTACTTGCATGGTAACTTTTCAATTCGAGATCATCAAAACGAGGTGAATTAAACCATTAATGGCGAGAATTTTTTAGGTCAAATTTTGATATTCATGTCAAATTTTTTGAAACATAACTTGATTTTTATCAAATTATTTGGGTAGGATTTTATTAGGTACCAGAGACTTATGAATAGACGGAGATGAAGATTCCTAACTTCGTTTGAATTTCTCTGATATTTGCCTAGATGTATAAATTTAGTGTGAATGATACAAAGTTTTCAGAACAACATTTGTCAATGCACCGGCAATACCATTGAGAGCAACGGTCAGTGCGTGCAAAATAATGGGGTTTCATGTGCAGTTGGAACGGTGAGAAAATCCCCAAGAATCCATAAATTATAATAATTTCGCCAGGTTTCTTCTAACGGAATGTGCTATCCGTTATCGGCACCCGGAAAAAGCTGTACTTCATCGATCCAATGCTTGGATACCTCGACTTGCAATGGAAACACATGTCAGTGCCCGTCGAATAAGTTAGTTTGTTGATTCATTTTTGTGAATTTTAAGAAAGGAAGATTCGTGAAAAATTATTGAATGTATCAAAGTTGTTCATTTGAACAATTTTAAAGCATATCCATTTGAAGTGTAGAGTTACTATTCTATCTTGAAGACCCTATTCAATGAGATCTTTTAACATCTAGCAACGGTAGACGGATCAAAAATTAGCATAAATTCAATATCGTTCGAATCACTTTGAAGTCTATTCTCCTCCACGAATTAAACATTTCAGAAATATGGTGTACGGATACTGTCTCCCATATACTGGAGGCCCCTGCCAACAGGCTCAGACACTCATCAACAATCAGTGCCAATACTTTTCGGTTGTGGGAGAGCCCTGCATCGCCAACCAACAGTGCGTCGGCGGATCGACTTGTCAAACGAATACGTGCCGATGTCCACAAGGGTAGGCTTCGAGATTTTGGTTGTCTTGATTTGAATTATTCATTAGTCGATCAAAATTTCATAGATGTACAAATTTAAAAAAAATCATAAATTGATAGGTTCCGCTTAAAATTGCAAACCATCTTGATAATGTTGAGAGAAAACAATTCAACTTTACTAGTTTTATTAGATTATTTTTGAAAAAAAAATTGAATATAATCCAACTCCAATGAATTTCGTTATTTTCGAAAAACTAACCACACCATGATGATCAGCGTGAAAGACTGAACAAATGTTGTGAAAATCATCCCCATTTGCAAACCCCTGTTCCGACTGACCTTGGGCCTTGCTGATATTCACTCTTAATGGAAAGCAGTATTTTAGCTTTGCGGCATTGTACGGCTACTGCGTGTCGCAAAATGGGGGTGGCGACAATGGCAATTGTAACTCGAATCAAGTCTACTACAACGGACAATGCTACACCAAAGTCGGACTCGGTTATGCTTGCAACGCGAATGTACCTGGAATGTGCACGAATAACGGAATTTGTACTGGAGGTAGAGCAATCCGGTTTTTAAGGGGAAAGTGCGTTCTTTCAGGTTTTTGTCAATGTCCAAATGGCTACTATTACCAGTACAGTTCGCAATGGTGCATACCCAATGGAAGCACGAATCCTTGTCCACAAAATCAGGTAAATTTTTAGAAGTTACTACGGATTTAGAAATATTCTGCATATCGATGAAAGTTTGCCTTTCTATTCTAATGACTCCTTACTCCATCAATAATTCTCAATCAGCCGTTATTGCATGAAGGCGCAAGGCTATCACCTTGATATATTAGCATTTTTCAGATCTGGACGGGCTCTCAATGTACATGTCCTCAGAATCAAGTGATGATCAATGGTCAGTGCATGAACACAGTGCCATTCGGAGGAAGTTGCATGAATACGCAGCAATGTCAGAGCGGGATACAATGCATCAATGGTATTATGAAGAATGAGTTACTTTCATTAATGATGAAAAAATTAAGGAGCCTGCAACTGTCCTTCCGGCACGAACTTCAATGGACAAACTTGTGTGAATAACGGTGGTGGAGGCACAAATTGCGCGTCCTACCAAGTCCTTGTCAACAATCAATGCTTGATGCGTGTATCCATCGGACAGCAATGTCAGAATCAGATGCAGTGCATACGTAAGGAATCTACCAAATTCATCTTTCATAGATTCAATTTCAGAGAACGCTCAATGCAACAGCGTCTGTCAGTGTATGTCACCATCCTCATATAATGGACAATCCTGCACTCAAACTCCAATTACTTGCAACAGTAATTCTGTGTAATTCAAGTGCTTTTACAGTCATGATTGAAATAATTTAAATTCAGCTACGTTCAAAGCATGAATCAGTGCATGCAACTCTCTCAGCTCAATCAATTCTGTAATACCAACGAACAATGCATGGGATTCTCTCAGTGTGTCGGAGGGACTTGTCAGTGCACCAATGGAGCCCAAAATAACCAAGGAGTTTGCGTAAACTCCAACGGTGGTGGAGGCACGAATTGCGCGTCCTACCAAGTTCTTGTCAACAATCAATGCCTGATGCGCGTATCCATCGGACAGCAATGCCAAAACCAAATGCAATGCATACGTATGGTTTCATTCAGAGAAATGATACTTATTTTGATCTTCAGAGAACGCTCAATGCAACAGCGTCTGTCAGTGTATGTCACCATCCTCATATAATGGACAATCCTGTACTCAAACTCCAATTACTTGCAACAGCAATTCTGTGTAATTCAAGTGCTTCTACAGAGACTGTTTAAATAGTTTAAATTCAGCTACGTTCAAAGCACGAATCAGTGCATGCAGCTATCGCAATTAAGCCAATTCTGTAATACCAACGAACAATGCATGGGATTCTCTCAGTGTGTTGGAGGGACCTGTCAGTGCACCAATGGAGCCCAAAATAACCAAGGAGTTTGCGTAAACTCCAACGGTGGTGGAGGCACGAATTGCGCGTCCTATCAAGTCCTTGTCAACAATCAATGCATGACGAAAGTATCAATCGGACAACAATGCCAGAATCAGATGCAGTGTCCACGTAAGTATTTCAATAAATTCTCTGCCTATCATAGTGAATCCTAGAAAACTCTCAATGCAACGGTGTTTGTCAGTGTACGTCACCATCCTCATATAATGGACAATCCTGTACTCAAACTCCAATCACCTGTAACAGCAATTCTGTGTAATTCAATAGCTTCTAGAAATCGCTAAAATAGTTTAAATTCAGCTACGTTCAAAGCATGAATCAGTGCATGCAACTCTCTCAGCTCAATCAATTCTGTAGCGTTAACGAACAATGCATGGGATTCTCGCAGTGTGTTGGAGGAACATGTCAGTGCACGAATGGAGCACAAAACAATCAAGGAACTTGTACTTCGCAGTCAGGTAGCACTGAATTACTTATACTGTACGATTTTGAGTATTGTTCGCAGTTGAGTGTTAGTAAAGCGAAACGATCGAATAACGAACAACAGCATGATACAAAAGTGAATTTATTGATTGAAAGCAGAAAAAGGAGAACACTCATGTCAGCGATTCCTGAGAAATCGAAGTAAAGAATGGGGAAAACGATAGAGAAAATTTTGAAGAGGGTAAAAGAAAAAACCTGCAATATATCTTACGAAATGCAAAAACGTGCGCGTGGTCGATCACACATATAACACCACTTCCAGAGTTTTGTCATAAGTTACAAGTTTTACCGTGCAAAATTAAGGAATAATGGTCTGATAATTGTGCACAATGCGAATCTTTAGCAGAATTTCTAATTTCAGGAACCAATCCGAATCCAGGTCAGCAATACCAATGCCCATCAGGAACGCTGATCCAGCAAAATAACAACGCTATTTTCTGCGGTATAGGACAATCAACATGTCCTTCTGGTATTGACGAAGCTCAATCTTCACATCAGCCATAAATCACCATTTCCAGGCTCCGTCTGCTTCTTCCTGCAACAACAGTCTGCATCAGTGTGCTGTCTGAACCAAAATGGAGGATCAAACAACCAAATTCCGCAGAATGGTAAAAAATAAAGAGTCATTTAAACTCATTAGGAACTTCTGAATACGACTATGGAATATCAACTTCATTCATACCTCGAACTTTGCGTAACTCATTTGATTCCTTCTTATCGCTTAGTTAAGCACAATCAGCATTTTATCAATGAGATTTTGCATCATCTAAGGATTTTAGTGCTTTATTCCCAGAAGAATAGAAAACACCAGACATAAATAAATATCAAATTATCATGTGAAATCCCGAAACGCATTTAATTTTCAGCGGTCTGCGCTACATCCGGCAACGTTCCAGTGATGAACAACGGATCTCCGCAGAGCTGCTTCGCTGGTTGCCCCGCAAATGCGCGATGTGAAGCGACACCTACAGCCACAAACACGTTCATCTGCTGCCAGAGCAACAATTCTGGAAAATAATCACGAGCTTTAGAGTATTCGAGTTGAGGAAGATCGAAGCGATTTAGTGGGATTTTAATTTAAGCTTCAATCTTGCTTAACTCACTGCGATTATATTGTTTGTAAATTAACCATAGTCCAGGAGATGTGCAACTGTATCAGGTCAAATAAACTTATTTTTTAGTTTGTATGAATCGATGTTGGTCAAAATATCGGAGATTAATGATGTGAAATCACTTTTCTCAGCTCCACTTGCTCAAGACACTGACTATCTTGTCATAATCATTCTTCAATATTTCTTGCTTTTGATTTTTTTTTTGTAAATTACCTGCTATGAAGGTTCTTCATCAGTCAAATGGGAAGCGTTATCTGAAGTTCACTGCCAAGGTAAAGCTGATCTAGCGGCAGGTATTCAATAACGATTTAGGAACGATTGGTTGGATCGGCACATTTTACAATGAATATTCTTCTCATGGTCGCATCCTTCATGACTCTTCCTGCCGGATTCAGCGATGAATCGAAAGTCTACGGCGTTAAAATTCTCATAATGAATGCATTTGTGGCCGTATACTCAGTCATCATCTATAGCAATGAGCTGTAGGAATTCTGATTATAGTGAAGCTTTTACGTAGTAGAAGTTATAGAGTTTATATGCACTGTTAAACTGAAGGGCGATTCTATTAGTAGGTCTAATACAATATACTGTGAATTAATCTGACAGCCATGAGTTTTATTTAAAGCAGCTTGGATTTTTTTTGCGAATTCTCGCGACCTAGCGAAATAATGTGTAAAAACAAAGAAGAAATCCCTTTCAACCTCTACTCTTTTTTATCCCTAATATGTACTATTTCGTTGGCCCGCAAAATCGCGAAAAATCCAAATAGCTCAAAAATAGCAACGTAAAGTTAGTTTGTAAAAGTGAGAGCTTTTCCCATAATTCCCAACTTTCTAACGACTATTTGGTCAGGTTTCGAAATGGTGAAGTTTTCAAATACCCCAGTTTTAGGCCATTCACATCCTTTTACATCGAAATCGGACGTCTGAACTGTCTCATCTTCGCGACTCTGTATTTCGCCGACACACCCACGCAGATGATGAATTTGTTCATCATGGCGATGATCTCAGCCCTCATGTATATTACCAATCTGCTCTTTAACATCAGATACCAACTTAATTTCTCGATTCTCGATGAATGGAGAGAGTAAGAAAAATACCCTTCTAATTTTGTTCGACCTCCTCCCTCAAGCTGTGTCGATTTTATGTGAATAAATTAATGTTATAATGAAATTCTACATGTAAACAAATAATCATCGAAAATCGATTTCGCAATTTGTCTTAATAAGTATGGATAAGTGTAAATCGTCTTTTATGGCTTGGATTCCAAATAGGAAGCGCTGTTCATTATCGCTGCATCCCGGGATTTGGAATGAAACGGGGTCAGTCGGGCAGCGAAGAGACTGACGTCGACATCCCTTATCTCAGCAGATATCCCACTGATATCCGTTGCGAGTAAAGAATCTAGAATCCCGCCTGTTTTTCCCTTATCAATTCCAATTACAGCCCACTAGAGAATAATTTCGATTTTATTGGAAAATTTTGAATCGATATTGGAAAATCATAATTTTTAGTTACGGATAGTAATTAATTAGGTAGATTGGTGACTTATTTGGTTTAGAATGAAAACTAAAGAAAGTTTTTAATAGAGCCATTATATCGTAATCGACCATTCCTGGCACAATGCTGAATTATCTAGTTTCTAAATCGGTTCAGAAAATCTCAACTTATTCATTATAAAATTTATTCTATTAGCTTAGTTATACTTATGGTATACAAAATCTCGAAATCGATAACTACCTAAAATGTCCATAATAAAATGTTACACAATAACTCAGGAATATTATTGTCAGGTTTATTCATTTTTCTTCTTTCTAGTAAATTTATATTGTCTTGTGTTACTATTACGCATATTTCCCATTCTTCCTTTATTCATTATTCTTCTTTCTCGCTCGCGTAATTTCGTCAATCCTCACAATGTTCCACTCTTCAAACCATTCATCATTCTCATTCACTTTTTCCCTCCTGTTTTCTTTCTTTTTATATTGCTTTTAGAACGTTTACAATCAACAACAATGAATTATACGTTATCGTTGGGTTTGGCACCAGCCCCAAACCAATAATCAGAGTCAAGTCATTCTCTAATATCGGAGGATTTTCTTGATCTGCATAACTTTTTCCGACATTTATTCGATTATTCCAATTTTATTTTCAATATTCACCAAATCCGCTCCGACAGGGTGCCGTGTTTGAAAATTCAGATTTCAAATTCATTCGAGTTTCCATGAAACATAGTTGACTTTCAGATTTCATGCGACAATTATTCGATTCATTGAAATTTATTTTATTGGTATTTTGCGCCAATGCAAACGTAGTTGAAAAGCGTAATATTCAAACGCCTCATGCAGGTAGGTTGCAAATTTTCTGGAAAATCGCATTGATTGATTAAAGTATGGTCAGCATATGCATCGTGAAAAATAATTATATTAGGTGATCCAAGAAAAATTCTTGAATGTCGGAAATTAGCATGCGTGCTATTCTTCTCTTTCTAGTCATAGACTGAAAATAGCATCAAAGTTAGAGAATTCTAATCTTCAAATTCCAAGTGCTTATTGGATAACAGTATAAAAATTAATTCCAGTTCTACCTCCCGTCCCTGAAGTCACACCTCCTCACCCCAATAATCCAGTAACTCATCCACGACCTCGACCTCCATCATTCTTGCCTCCAGTCGAAAAATCGGTCGACTTGAATTCCGACAGCAAACTGAGCCTATCTGAGATCCAATACGCCGCGTTCGTGCACCACGGACTTTCGGGAACTGTCGTCGAGAGAATGTTCAACGAGGTAATTGTGATAAATATGACATTTTCGCATTTTTAAATCGAGGAAAAACCGCTAATAATTTGAAAATTTTCAGAATATAATTCCAAAATTTTGAAACCTATCAATTTGAATCTAGCTACTCTAAACAATTCATTGATTTCAGGCCGATAAAGACCACAATGATTACTTGGATAGTTTGGAATTTGATTCGCTTCGAGTGAAAATTCTGGAAAGAGCTGAAAATGCTGCACTGCGATATTTGAAGGTTCATTTTCTCTAAAAATCAAGGGAATTTTTATTTTGTTAGAATGTCGATACCGATGGAGATAAATTATTGTCGTTGGCTGAAGCTCAAAAGTACATGCTCAAGGAGTACGGCATCGGTGAGGAATTTTACAACTATTTTATGTTCATTTAGGATTTTTGGAAGACAGCAACTGTAACCACGAAATCAAACATTTCTCAAGGCAATTATAGTTCACTCGTTCTGAAACACAAAATATTTTCAGAAATGCAGCTTCTCAATCAAAAACTTTGTGTTTAGGCTCAAGAGATGTTGAGAGAATTTGGCTCTTGGTCGTGCCTGACACGAAGATCAAAATGGATGCCGCGCAATTCAGTAAGCTTCGACGACGAATCAGAGGAATGACGATCCGGCTGGCAAGACAGATGATGAAGGTATCTTTGGCGTTAAAATTCTAGAAGTACGAAGCAAGCATCAATCTAATTGATAACGGAAAAATACATTAATACATTATGGAACAATTATTCATTAGTTAGATCGATGAGTATCTTACTTCTCCTAAAAATTGACCTACCATGAGGTCGTGAAGTAAAACTTATTTTGTCCGGAATTTCCAGACAGTCGACCTGAATGGTGACGGCCATATTGCGATCGATGAAGCGCAAGCAATCGCTTTTGAGCAGGAAGGTATTGGAGCTGGTAGGTTTCAAGATTTCCTATGGATTTTATGAAGATCAGGTTATTTATTGCCATATGGAAATGATTATCTAAAGAGTAAAAATACTTAACTTCAGGCGACATCGCCCAAATGCTGATGTCCGTCGATGACAACAACGACGGCGAGCTGAATGCGCCTGAATTTGCCGACTTCGAGAGAATCGTCAGAGCTAGAGCGGTGGAAACGAGCCAGAAGGCATTGAAGGTTAATTTTTCAAAATATCATCAATAAACTATGGAAGAATTCGCCAAAATATTCATGCCACTTACCTAATTTTTAGTCGGACTAAAATTTGCTCAGATCTTATAACAGATAAATTTGACGACTGAAAAATTCAATAATTTAATTACTCTTTTCCAGGTAGTAGATTCGGATAACAGTGGCACTCTAACGATGGATGAAGCGAAGAAAATCGCGTTTGAACATTACGGATTCGATGAGAAGGTGGAATTAAAAAATTTGTATTTTTTTTTTTTCAAATTGTCGTTCATTCTACTTTTATAATATAGATTTGGAAAAAAAATTCAGATCCTCGGACCATTTTTCGGTCAGGCCGATGAAAATGAGGATGGTCAGTTGGATTGCGTTGAGTTCGCCGGGTTCAGATCGGTGATTCGGGCGAAAGCAGTCAGTCTGGCGATCGAGGTTTTGAAGGTTTGATTTTAATCATAAACTTAAACAAAAAATCAATCTGTGTATGAGCTAGATGATTATCAGTATAATTTTCTTCACGAGTCAATTTTTATACATACCGCTCTTAAATCCCTCAGAAAGCTTGAATGAAGACTCGATTTAAGTTATGAGCAAAAATGCATAAGATTTTTTGCAAGATAAAGATCGTCAGTAAAAATTAATTGTGCATCATTTCTTCATAACTATATAGAAAAATCTGATACTTCATCTAATTTTGCATTGAAATCCAGCAAAAACGAACGAAAATGATCTATTTATTTCTAATTTTAGTCATTGAATTTTTAGAAACATACAAGTTCTGTGATTGGGCATCAAAATATGAAACCTTTAGCAAATCGACTACGACAACGATGGATTCATCAACCTTGAGGAAGCTGCGGATAAAACGAAACGGGAAGATGATATGGACCCTACTGAGACCTCAATGCTCTTCAATATTGCTGATCAGGTTAACTGGCCCAGTTGCCTAATTATTCCACTTAATTGCCCTCAATCAATTTTTAATAACTCCAGAACAAGAGCGGGAAACTCGATAAAGTCGAATTAGCCGACTTCCTAAGACTTGTCAGGTTAAGTGCTATTAAATTCGCCACGGATCATTTGAAGGTAATTATCGGTGATTAGCATATTTGATTGGAGTCATTACAGGATTTCGATGCCGATAAGAATAGCGTAGTTTCATTGGAAGAATTAGCGACACTAATAGAGGCGAAGTACAATGTGCCACTGAAAATTACCAAGATCTACTTCGATAAAGTCGACGTCGATAAAAATGGAGACCTTGGGCCGGGAGAGATCGTTGATTTTAGGTAAGATTTATTCTTGTCGTATTTAAAACGGAACTAACAATCTGAAAACAACATGGCATGATGAAATGACATACTGTGAAATAGAACAGACGATACATTTGCATATTTCTCTTACAAAACAACACAACTTCGCAAATGCCATGTGGCGTGTTGTCGAATTGTTGCAAAGATAGCCAATACAATTCATTAAAAAAAATTATTGTGAAAAGGGTATAATTTGACTCGATATTATTTGAAGCATACCTTATTTTAATAAGAGAGCTCCGCTTTATTGAAAGGACCATTTTATTTATTGTTAGAATGAGAAAAAAGGTAACCATCGCTTTAGACATGAAATCCGCAACTACGTCGCTGAACGCAACGCGCAAGAAAAAGTCACTTCATCTGAGGAGGAAATCGTAAGCCCTGATTCAGAAATCGTACAGCAATCTTCGAAATTCGTCTCTCCTAATCCTAGACGACGACATTAGTAGAAAATTAGAGAATTTAAGATTTACATCAGTTCTTTGAACAAATGGTAGAAGTTGAATAGGTTCTAAAAATTTTAGGCCATTATATCATAATTATTACGTTACTTTTTTAGCGATCTGTTTAGAAAAATATTTAAAAAACGAATAAATTAACAAAAAATGAAGAATAGAGAAATTTCAGTTCTCCACTTCACGATCAACCCAAATATCTTCCACTAGCACGATTGCTCGTGTGCATCCCACAACCAGTGCACCAACCACCAGCAAGGTTGCACCAACCAAGACGCATTTAAATGGTGTACCCATCTATCGAACCAATAATATCCAGAATGCTGCACCACAGCTGGTCGATGCCAGATTGTCACTCTCGAATGCGAATAGCACGATGGCAAGCACGCAGAGAACGCAGGTGCAGAAATTTTGTTCAATTAGAACAATTGGATTTTTGCATGAATCACGGGCATTCAATGCTAAATTTTTCTATTAATGTGTCCATTCTGCTGGCATAGAAAAACTGCATTTCGACATGTGGCTTATTTATATAATTTCATTTGAAACATTTCTTAAAGTCACCGATATGAAGCACGAAAGCATGGAGCACAATGCATTTTATAGTTATGTTTCAAACTTCGCGACAATTTTATTGAATGACCGGATATTTGGTTCGTAACTCGATTTTAGTTTAGTTCAAATACAATATTCAGTTTCCCACACTGGCGCCGGATACTTTTTTCTTGGGTACTTCGAAATACCCGAAGAAAGTCGAAGTTAAGCCGAGTCTGAAGGAGAGCGAAGTCAGCACCGTGGTACTTCACAAGTCGCCGCTGACCAGCGAAGAGTTCGATAAATTGCCCTTTATTAAGGTTTGCTGATAATATTCCCACCATATCGAAATCAATCGATTTAAACCTTCGAAATTTGACTTTATGAAATTTGAAACGCCTCATAAAGGTGAATTTATCAGGGCCCAGGTAAACCGCTCAATACTACAATCAAAGTCCAACCAGTACCGAAAGCAAAGGTAAAAAAATTCGGAATTCTGAATATTGAAGTCGAACTAGATTTTTAGGATCCAAACAAGCAACCAAAGAAGGGACTACCTTCATCAGCATCGGCTGAAACGACTTTGACGCTGGAAAAGATTATTCCGTCAAAAGTTATGGTAGGGAATGCACCTCATGAGTAGTGAAATGTGGAGTTCAGCCTCCAAAATTTATATCCAGAATCGGAGAATTTCTTTCAAACTTCAAAAAACCTTTCAGAAAGCCGGAAACTCTCCCAATTCCCCGGACGTAGTCGAATATGAATACATCGAAGTTGAAGTCGATGAAAATGGAAATGAACTTTCGAGAAAATTGGACCATAAGAAGAGAAAATTAGTGGATGCACAAGTATTTTTTCTGGATCATTTTGGGGAAAAAAATTGACGTTTCAGAAGAAAGAACTGGGTATACCGGCTGAAGAGGAAGTGGTTTATTTGGATCATGGTATGGTTTTCACTTTATCAGAATATTTCACTTGAAAATATCGCAATTAAAGATGATTAGTATGCATTTATCGAGGAATTTACAAAGTTTTGA
This sequence comes from Diploscapter pachys, assembly GCA_002287525.1. Taxonomy (NCBI): domain Eukaryota; kingdom Metazoa; phylum Nematoda; class Chromadorea; order Rhabditida; family Rhabditidae; genus Diploscapter; species Diploscapter pachys. The sequence goes on along the minus strand of LIAE01006533.1, from coordinate 243,160 downwards.
ACACAGAATATCCGATAGTTATGATTTTCAAGAATTATCTTTAGAAAATCGATTTAGATCACTCAAATTCCTCAACAATATTGCCGATGGAATATGAAACCGTCATTGAATACGTCGATGAAACTGAGTCTGCCAAAAACGCAAATTCGACTAAATCGAAATCCCACCTCAAAGTCAAACGATCTTCATTTAGCTAATATTTTTTGACATTATTTAGATGTCAAAACGCATATTTGGTTCAAATTCTAAATTTTGCTGCTGTTATGGCTGAATATGCGTTTTGAGTTTTAAAATCCTCAAATAGCAAACAAATTTGCTATGACCAACGTACGGGAAATGTATCATCGAATGATAGTGATTTTCAGGCAATATTGTGCAAAATTTAATTGAAGTAAATTTTGTTTTTATTTATTCGACAACTGCTCTAGCGCCATTAATAATAATTTGTCCGTTCAGAACTTATGGCTTTCGAAACATATAAAACTTTAATTTCATTAACTTCGACGAATGTGGTTAATAAAGTAAACATTTCCAACATTTCAACGTGAGAATATAATGTGCAAACTCATAAGATTTTACGCGGTTAATTTTGAATTATATTATCTGCAATTACTAATTATAAAAGTTTTCACAGCATCAAACCTTCGAGTTATCCTTAGAAAATAGTATCGATTAGTTTAATTTGTGCTCTTTCGTCATGCCAAATGAATGATACAATTTCTTTAAATAAGTTCATTCATTTCAGAAATTCTTTATGTTCGATGCAATTCAAAAGCATCTGTTCTGCCCTTTTTTGGCGTTTCAGTCCTACCGAAAATGTTGTTATTTCGAGGAGCGAATAACATCTCCTGCAAAAATTCATCGTCGTTGCATTTTTCGCTTCCTTACCCAAATGGACGTCCAAATCCAAATCATCATTAGGAAGGTTGCCTTACCTAAAATTTCTCCCTTGCTCTTTCTTTCATTAATTATTTACACAGCGTGCTTTTCACGATACCTTTATGCTAAAAAATACCAGAAATCTGCTATTATTCTAAAGAGTAGCTTTAGAAAGTTGGCCGAACTTTTCTTATTTTTTGAGAAAGCAAAATTCTTTGAATAGAAATGATTATGAAAATTCAATAGTTCATCAAAATTTCATATTTTTGAGTCATGAAGATCAACTTATGTTTGTTAAAAAAGACTTAAGGAAAAGAATTCCTATCCTTGCATTTTTTCTGAAAAATATCCCGCTTTTTCAATCTTTCATCTAATTGTAATTGTAATCTCGACTTTTCTCTAAACTTCCTTTGTCCTTCCATCTAGCTCTAATTTAATTTTAGTAAGTAAACTTTTCATAACTCTCCAATTGATACCACGGAAATGCGCTAATCAGTGTTTTGCAAGTGGTTTTGTAAGAAACAGCAGCTCTTTCACATGCTTTAGAATGGCCGACAAAACTGACTAAGGTAATTTCTGATGCATACATTTTCTCCAAACGTTGGGTTTTTGCGTGAAAATTCCATTATCGAGACCAATTATCATCGTGTAGGTGCAAAATCATGCTGTGTCTGCTGTATTTGCAACCCCATTATTATGCTTTGCCGCAACTTTTAGATTAAACCGATTCTTTCTTAATTCCACAGACAATTGAACTAATAAAATTCCCATCCACTTCATTTTGTTTCCCTTCTCTTTTTCCCTCCCCAATAGTATTTTATCGGGAATTACAGTATTTTGCACACTATTTCTAGCTGTCTTATAAAGTTCGTCATGGTGAGGGGAATGACAAGGTGATATCTAATTATCCGGTATAACTTTCACAAAATTAATCCGATTTTTACGTAATCGATGAATAGACATTCCGAATATTGAGAATTTCTTTGATTTCGCGCATTTTAAGAAAATTTAGGCCGATTTTTCGTCATAATTGAGGATTTCGTTTGAAGCCTATCATTTTATGCATGAATTAGGGTCCCCAAGCAGATATGCCCAATTATGTTCGGGATAAATTTCGTGCGCAGAGATATTATCAAGGTTGTAAATAAGATTTTCGTGATGAAAAAATAAAATTCAACATTTTCCTAGCCGAAAGAATCACAAAAATCCGTTGCTCGAAATGAGCACATTTTGGGAAAGTTCAAACTGCGTGAACACGGGTGGATGCAAAAATTACGGCCTGGTTTTTGGCACAGAACCATCTTATCAAGTTTATCGTCAATTTAGACTAGGTCTTTTTACGACACTTTGGATTTGAAGGGTACTTCCTCTCCAAAATTTCTGTTTCAAACTGCCACGTTTCTACCACAAACGCATTTTTGCAAGGGACGGAACTTGGGAACTCTAGCATGAAGGCTATCTTCGCTTTGAAAGAAAATTACAGTTTTCACATATTTTTCTGTCATTCTCTACTCATTGGCATTTTATACGTGAAGAACAACTTTGTTTCAGTTGAAACGCATCTTTTCTTGCATCGTCGTCGTTTCTATATTTTTATTGAATTTGTCAACGCCATGTCCAACTTTTGGCAATGCCGTTTTATTCGAACGTTTGTTGTAGATCCTTGGTGATTAAAGGTCCCAACAATGCGAGGCTAGCGAGGATTTGATCTTGCATTTGGAAAAGAAGAGAGGAGTGTGGCTTACTCAAAAAGAGGCAGAGCCAGGCGACAAGATTCAGGTCGGGCTAAATTCAAGTGAAATCTTTGTGAGGACAGTCTTTTGAAGGGGAAATTCGACGATTTCAGCCAACTTCTGCGTCAACGGGAATTTTGTCTTGTTGTTCTGAAGTTTTTGTATAAAAATTGCAAACGATGCAGGATTTTGTGGGAGGAGTTTTCTCTTTCGAAAAGGAGAAAAGAAGCGAATTGTTCGATACCTTGTTTTTCCTCTTTTGAAAAGAGGAAAATTGCTTGGAATTAGGTCTCGTCCTTAAAGCCATGCAGCAGTTGAAAATTCTACTTTGTCTTGAATGAATGAATGATAATTTGTACCTTGTAGTGCTTGACGAGATCGTGCAGACTGAAAAAGGTCTTGCTGTTCGGATCGCCGTATTCCAAGTAGAACATCGGGTTTTCGCCGGACTAAAAATCAGCAAACTAAGAAAGATTTGTTCGTGGAAGGGTTGAAAAAATCAAGAAATAGTTTGGAATGAAGATTGCTCAAGTAAAGTTGAAATATTCAAAAATAATTAGTATACATGGTGCATTTTGACGCGGTAATGACGGAAGATGTTGGTGTCTGGCTGACAGACCATCGTCAATTCGGCCGACGCCAGCAGGTCTCGAGTATCGTAGGTGGGTTGCATCTGGAAAAATAGGATAATTTCTGATTTACTAGAACTTTAGAAAAAAAAGTTTTACTAAATGAGAAAAATGAGTCATTTTCGGATAGGGATCACTATTTTATGCTCTGCCTAGAATATTCTGATTTTTCTTAAAATTTCCTGGTCAGTTATGCATTCATTAGAGAAAACGGTCTTCTTAAAATAAGAAAATTTGTAGTACAACATTTTTGATCTAGGATTACTGTTCTTGCTCTATCCAGAATACTCCAGTCTGTTTACAGCATACTTTAAAGTCGCAGCCGATCTATCATGACATTAGATATTCCCACCGAGATTTCGACCACCGTATACAAATTGTTTGTAAGAACGAAAATCTTCACGTGATTAGCCGATTTTGTAGTCCATATATAGGTAAAGATTCGGAAAATAACGTAATGGGAAAATTTGAAACTGCATTTTTAATAATACGGTTATTTTAGTCAAGTGTTCGTTTTATTATCTATTGCTTACAGGATTCAAAGCGATTTTAAAATTTAATAACTATAGAAATTTTGATCATTTCACCTTATTCTAATACTTAAGTTGTACCCATTGTCTATTCATATTCTTTCTCGAATTTTAAAACCCGTGATTTTTAATCATTCCGTTTCTTTTTACCTTGTGGTAGAGTGCGAATTCGCCGACCTTCCTGATGTTCTGCTCGGCCTCCTGCATCCGGATCGTGCCCAGGTAGCGACGCTTCACCGACGCTGTCTTCACCGTACCGTACACTTTCACCTACATTTTCGAGTTATTCAAAATTCGTCGTATTTTCAAATCAACCTTTCCCTCCGTGAGCTGCGGTGGATTGGCGAACTTGGATTCGTCGATCGTGTAGTCGGACTGGGTCGGATAGGTGTCGGTACTTTTCGCGCGAGGCACTAAAAATGATGATTTTTAAAAGACGTAATGACGAAACGCTTTCTTGTATTTGACGAAACAGAATAGAAATTGATGGCAACTTGGACTAGTAACACGTACTCATATGGGAAATAGTATCGAGTCTGGGAGGACTTCTTTTCCTATACTATTTCTTCTCATGACTTCGCGGCTATATAATGCTGCCTTTCCACGTTTCTACCAATTTTTATCGTGTTTCGTCATTTTTCGTTTCGTCAAATACAGGTTACCGCGAAAATGGATTATTAAATTTTAGCCAATTTCTGACAGTATTCTGACTTACTGGTGTCAAGATTTCTGCCCAAATTGGTCGAGATAAGACTCGAATTCAGAACATGACCAAGAATGGGGTGGAATTAGTTTTGATCGGTTGGAGTCGAAACTCCAAAATTTCCATTTTGGCACTAATTCGGTTTGACATAATTTGACGACCAACCGAGCTTAGCATCAGCCGGATCCATGTTGTCGGACGAGCTGGAGACGGGCGGCATGGACGAGTTGTCGTGACTGGACACTGCCGAGGAGGGCGTCGTGATCAGCGGGCAGTTGGGGCCGATGTCCACGTAGATCGGCGAGTCCAGCGAGGCGTCCCTGCCCCCTTCACTCCCCACGCAGCCGAAACGACGACGCGTCGAGAGACTCAGCATTTCTAATTCGGGCTGAAAGAGTATCGCTATCTTTGAGAAACATTATATTATGACAACCGCAGTCCGCATTCTATTACTTCTTTCCGATAACAGTAGAGGATTTATTTTTCTGTGACATATTCAGGATATTTTATTGCATTGGTTATACCAAGAACACAATGCCTTATAAGATTTTAAAATCAATCTAAGCGCCACTACAATACTCCTTTTCATGCAATGCTTGAAGACCAACTTTTTTGATGCATATTTCAAACATTTTAGGTAGTTTTGAAGAGCTTTACTCACCTGTTTTCCAATGTAGCTGATCTTGGTGGAATTGGTGGCGCTTTTGGTGTCGTGGAGAGACGAGGTGATGCCTCCCGAGAGTGCTTCGTAGCCGTACTCGAGCTGTCTCTGACGCTGCTCCAACTCGTCCAAACGCTTGCGCAACTCTTTCAGGTCCTTCGGAATTTATGAATGACTTATTCTATTCCTCCTCGAAATGGCGATTCAAAATACTTTTGGTTGATTCCGATTTTTGCAACTTATTTTTAAAGAGAACAAAATTTTCTAAGGGTAGAATATTGAGATTATTCCAACACGTTGGCATTTCAAAAGCGTTTTGCTATCCCTAGATTTTCATAGCCTATTTTGACTTTTTAACTAACAGCGAATTCGGCCTTGCTGATAAGCTTCTTCTTCTTCTTCTCCTCGCTACCGCTGCTTTCGGGTGGCTTGGTCATTGTTTCACTGTTTGACGATGGCGCTCGCCCTTCCACCACCTAAAACAAGCAAACTTTTCTCAAGAACTTTAGATTCTTTTAGACAATAATTGAGTTTTTTTTTCCTTTTTATCTCATGACATAATTTTACAATAGGAGAATCAGTAAGTTCGTGAGTCCAAATAGAGAATTTCTGCTTCTTACTAAATCATAGTATCCGGCAGCGTGTGCGTCTTCGACCTCCTTGCTGAGTTGTTGTTCGTTGAACTGTTTGGACGCGTTGATCGTCGTGTCGCGCTGCGATTTGACGAGTTTTCTGTTCAAGTCGACGTAGTCGCCCTCGGCCTCCTCAGTGCTGGCGAGCTCGTTGCTCGACAACATCTGAGCCACACCGCTCTCCGGAGCCAGCAGCTCGTTGCCCTTCTTACAGCCCCTACCGTGCATGCAACAAGTCACTGCTGGTCTGGAAATTTTCATTTTTTGGTCTCCCTTTATTTTTTATTGAACATTTGGGTTTCGAAGTTCTGAACTGTGGGAGCTAGCTTTGAACTTTTCCTTGTAAAAGTTCATCGTCTTGCAGAGAAAGAAAACTTCGTGAACTCCATTCATTTTTGTAACGATTCTTATGATCCTCATGATTTTTCCCCTTTCTTTTCCGATCTTCTTACAACCTTCTCAGAGTGTTGTCCATTGCTGTCGAATGTCGCCTTGTTTGGAGCTGCGAGTCTCGATAATGACCGCCCATTTCGAGGCAAATTGAATTTACAAATGTAAGATAATTTCAGTGTTATTCAAATTTCGAAGGGAAAATGACCACGATAGTGCAAGATGCGAATCTTTGGATGGATACCATCACTCCGATGTCATATCGAGATAGGATAACAGGTGAAGCAAACTTTTCTAAACCATAACGAGTAGTAAAAAATGTCGATTCTACAGTGCATTGCTGAGAAACTTGTGCTTTTTTCCATCAAGTGGAGAATTCTATCCAAATTTAAGCAAAATTTGAGAGAGAAAAAGCAAATGATACGTTTAAAAAATCTTCTGTAACTTGAGCTAAGTTAGGCAACTGATATAGTATTATGTTGTAGTCAAATTATCAAAACTTTCCTATTCTGTATTTTAAGGAATCGAGAAACGTATCTAATACATTTTTTTCAGTCGAATTCGAGCTGAATGGCATCAGCTACTTGTTCAACACATTTCTATGCATATTCTTCCTCGCCAAGAAAGAATTGTGCAAGGCTTTTCAGGTTTGCAAAACTTGGCATTCTTCTTGCGAAAATAGACTTGTAACCATTCCAAGTCTTCCCATGAAAATATATCTCGAAGAACAAAACTATACGAAATCTTTAATTTTTGAACCGCTAGTGCAGTAAGTGTTGCATAGCTTCTAAGTGTTTGGAAACGAAAAGGGTAAAAAGTTATTTGTGGGAAAACGGAAACATCGAATTTTCATGTGAAATGTCGGAATTTTGCAGATTTTAAGGGTATTTTTAGCGAAAATGCTCTAGTTTTCGGGATCAGCGATAAAAGAATTCTCATAGTTGACGTTCTTCGAAAGTTGTCTGTCTGGATTTATAGAAAATGATAGTCTGGAAAAATTAAGAACAAGTAACACGATCTGGGCTCAATCGAAATTAAGTAAATTTAGACAACAGTAGCTTTCGTCACATTTGGATCATTTCTCCTAAACATTCCCCTACTCTTGTTCCAATTCTGGATGGTCATCAACACTCAGTTAGGAAGTCCTCCGAGATATTCCGTCTTTCTTTGCTCATTCTTCAAAAATGTCGCTAGCTCAACAACGTCTTGTTACCAAGTCCTGCCTTTTGTAAGTCATTTCTGAGCCTATAAAATATTCGACTATCGAAAGGCATCGAGCTTGGCTTCGATGTAAGTTTACTATAAGTCTATCAGCATGCAACATGAAGAGATGAATCCATTGAATGCAGAAAACAATTGCATTTCTAGAATAAATTTCCACGTGGATATTTTTCAGAAACCCATAATCAACTAGCAGCATTTATTCATAAATTAGAATTTGAGTCATCAAGTTTCTTCCCTTAAACCCATTAAATTTAGACTGTTGGGATCTACCGATACCGTACTGTAGTCCGTAAAAATAAACCTGCTCACGCCTCGGTTTATATCGTTCATGGATTAGTTTGTATTTATTTCGTAAGTTTTGTTGGCCAACTAGCTACGTTATTATTTAACTTTCAGATAATATTGGCCCTGTTGAATTACCCCTTTGGTCAGTATCTTGTAAACGATGTCTGTCAGATATTGCGGTTTAGCGACGGTCTAGAGATTGTTAGGGTATCAAATTAAAAATAGCCTGAGAATAATGATATTTTGAAATTTAACAGACATTTCAAATTCAGATGGTCTCTACCCTAGGCCTAAATTTAACGGCGGTAGCTATAAACTGTCGAATCTTGATGTTCGTTAAAAGATTCGAAAAAGAAAACCCAGGTATCAATAAAGATTTGAGAGAATTAGGTAGGGTCTTTCGTTACTTTTATCATTGGGTCGCAAAGATTATAGATTTAAAAAAAAAAATTATTATTTTTTTTAATTTTACAGAATTTTTGGGACTCAATAAATTCTATGATTATGCGGGGTTTACATTTTCGTAATTATCACTTCACTTTTCTTCTATCGCTTGTTCTCACACATATTCCATGCGAATATTGTCTCGCATAATTTATAAAATTCCTTTGTTGCAATTTTAAACATATCCAAAATTAGTTCTAACGTTTTTAGAGCTTCAAAAACGCCGAGAGCAGCTCACCATCAGTCTTCTTATTCAATCGACTATACCCATTTTAGTGTCCCTACCCCTGCTATTGGGTAGTTTGGAGTTTTATTTCGGTAAGTTGGCTAGAAATTTGATCAATTACTTATTCGTGATATACGATGTATGATCAGAGTCTCAAATGTTATCATTGCTATTCATGAAACAAAATTCTCAAAACTTATGTCATGCAGCAAAATTCCGTTTCTAAATTTAGGTATCAAACTTCCCGGCGATTTCGCTAACCGATGGTACGCGACGACCTTCCTCGGTCCGTTTCTGATGCCATTTTCATCGATGTTAAGTCTAAGCACGATAAGGACAGAGTTGTTCTATTGCATTCCTCGCATAAAACGTCCTGAAAAGCGATTACCAGTGGAAGCTTTCGTCACAACCGTACCTCGAGTATCAGTTTTGTCAGTCACTAATTCAGAATATAGGCGTAGTTAACTCACTTTATTTGTGCACTACCATTTTACTTCCCACAAATCTAGAATGCTTCGACAAAAATGAATGAGAATAAAATAAGTGCTGTGATTTGAAGATATTTATTCCCTACTTCAAGAAAGAGCTTTTGAGAGATTAGGGTATTGATATCTGAAAAGTTGTAACTATCACCATATTCCAAGTGCAATAAATAACTATTTTTATTCAATCTCATTAAATTTCGTTTGATATATCAAAATCTACATTTATCACAGATCACTTGAAGAGTCCTAAATGTTAGGCATCGACCTCCTCGAAATCCACGTTGATTTTATTCTCGTTTTGGAAACGTATTCGATAATTTATGACAAGGGACCGGAACCAGGCCTGAAATTTTATTTATATTTAAATTTAGCTTGAAAACTTTATCCGTTTATTATTATAAATATCGTAACAAGAATTAAGTCGAATAACCTTCTTCATTATTCAATATATTTCATTATGTTTAAAACGTATTATTTCATTTTTTTCTTAAATGATCATATATATTTTTTTTCTAATTACCATACCTGCTCGTTACCCCATTTGAGTTTGTATACACCGGGTCCAGGAACTTTCAGCCTCAAATAATCTACAGTCGGCATCCCTGGGTAGTCGAAATCAGGACACCTAAACTTATCAATCAATCAATTCGCCATCATTTTTGCACTTTCTTGTAAGTTTCATCAAAGGGCATAGAAAAAGATGACAAGTTTTTCACGATTACCCGGTTCTAGCCGAGTGTAAAGCTATCATTCGATGAATTATCAGAGTACGGTAGCTTATGACATAAAAATGGTTCCAGGTAATATCAGACCGTAGACTATTCAATGGAAAAGATGCTTGGTGACATTTCTATGAATCATACGACACTACCAATCAACCATCTCCTCTAGAGGCTTATCGATAGCAGACTTGTCTTCATCGTACCATATCCCTTGCCCGTATGTGCGTTCGCAATACCTAAAATATTGATGACATTGGATTTTCATGCTGATACAGCTTCAACTCCATTAAATGTCAGCATCATGCTCGCATTATATTTCAAATTTGTAGATTAGTCAAGTAAAAACATGAAACGTATCTTATTTTCAAAAGTGAGTAAAAATTCGTATTTTTTTAAATTTCTACCTATTAACGACTATATAAATCGGTTCATCGCAGTCCTGTACGACGAATGTGCAAATCTTCGACTTTCCCGCAGGCAGGGTGACGGATTTCAAGTCTTCGATAGTTGGGACTTCCTGAAAATTATAACCTTTTTTGAAAACTATATTAAAAAATTTATCGATTTCAATCTTTAAAACATACGAAGCCGCCAAGTTATAAAAGTCATTCTGAGAAATTTTCTTCAACTTACACGACACGGATTCCAATACAGTTCCTGAGGTATCGCATCTGAGGGGATATTTAGTCGATCCCTAAAAATTCTTTCAATGGCCTTAAAAATCATATTTCGCCTACCGACACATCCCGTCGCCATTTTTATCCGTTAATTTTCCACCCCAATGTTTCGGTAGATATTCGGGTTTGACGTGCTGAACAAAATTCTTCATAAAAGAGTAACATTAAAATAAGTAGTACCTTCAAAACGACGGATTTCCAGTCACTATTAGCGGTACAAATCTGAACCTTATTTCGGGTACGTTCTGGTAGCAGAGGCCCGATAGCCTAGAATATTGTATGATATTACTTTATTTTTTGGAAAAAAACCTTCCACAGTAATGTCATAAACGAAGGCGCATTGATAATGAACATTTTCGCTATCCACTCGGGGTAATTCGTATATACAGACGCCCAAAGGATACGGTAAGGGCCTAAAATTTCTCTAAATCATTTGTTTTTAAAACTGAATTTACCAGTGACGATACTCAACAATGAGGGGTCGAATTTTAGTCCTTCGAGGTCCAAAATGTAAATTACTGCTGCCTAAAATTAAAAAAAGGCTTGTAAGTTTTAGAAGAATTCGAGTTCGAATGACTATTTTAATTATCATTAGCAACAGCCTCTACGGTGGTGAAATATCTTGAAATATGTAAATTCGCGATTAATTTAAAAATAAAAAAAAATATCAAGTTTTCAAACAAATATCTATTATTGATGAGGTTGAAATTTTTTGTGATGAAGTTTATTTGAAAAATAATAATAACCTGTTTCCCAGTCCTATCTTCCAAATCATTCATGGCTCCCAACATCTTTTCTTGGAATTTGTATCTTTGGATAAGAAAATCTGACAAATGGACGGATTTCAGAATGCCCATTAAATCAATTTTCCCCGCGCACTCAATAACCAGTAAATTATTGTCTTGACCGGTTTCTCCTAAATTTTAGGCTTTTCCTTACAAATTACGAATCTAAAATAAAAATGGTGATATTAGAAAACAAAACTAGCAGTAACGAACTGTATAAAGCTCGATCAAATTTCCTATTTAAAAACTTATAAGTTTCCTACCGACAAGCCCGATCGGGAAATACTTCTTAAGGATTTCGTGCTCCTTGATCAAATGGACATTGTCCAAATCGTAATAATTTCGAAACTTCAAATGTCTCCGTAATTCTACGAGTGATTCATCGTAGTCAAAACCGTATCCCTAAAAATCCGATATAGCTTTAAGAAGTTCCAAATACTTCGAAACCTGAGCCCATCTGAGCAGGTTAAAGTCCCGATCGTATTTTTCTGTCAGCAAATCTTTGGCGTTTTCCCGTAAAAATTCAACCGCTTTCTTGTCTTCTTCATTCATTTTCTGAAGATCTGAAATTTCTCGTAAAGAAATTTATTTGAAGAAAATATGCGATAAACGATCAAATACACCGAACGTAAAACTAATGGGAATATTACATGAAATCGACCAATCTACAATAAAAATACTCGGAAAAAATTTCATGAAGACTAGTTGATTCTAACAAATTCCATCATTCTAGAACAAAAATGATCAAGAAACTTTTAAGAATGAAAAGATTTAAAAGCAGCTATCAGCTATCAGATAAACAAAGATTAACAATAGCTGATCAAGATACGCCTGGAAACAAGCGAAAAATGATTCTTTGAGATTAGCGTTTCTAAAATAAAAAAAAGACTTCTAAATCTCCCGAGAATGTTCCATTTTGAAACAGTTAGCGGGCGCGACCCGCTCTTGTCTAATTCTATCCTTCATTCCTGGTTTCCTTCTGTCACAGTCCGTTGACCTTCAATCGGACTGTACGGATTGCAGGCCATACCACCGTTTTACATCACATCACACGCTGTTTGCGAGGCTAATGCAATGAGATTGTGCAAATAAACATTGATTTTGATTTTTTCAGTGTTTGATAGATTTTAGATTGATATGAAAACGGAAGTAATTCAGTAAAATATTCATAGATTTGAGGAATATTAAAGCATATTTTATTATGCAAAAGGAAAGATTAGCTCCTAAAAATTTAGATTGGCCAAGGACAAATCGGCTACTCCAAATTTTTGCCGTGACTTAAAATATGTTGAAATCTAACTGCATGCTTCGTAGGGTGAATAATAAGTCCTCGTATAAGTCTTATAAAGGAAATCAGTAGGCAAAATATTCGAAGCTTTTATAAAACGAACAGGTCTAATCATGGAAATTGGATAAACGAAAACCAGAATGAGTAAATCCTTAGCAATTGATTGATTTCACTGCGAAACGATCATTTACCCTTTCCTTATCCAATCTCTATGATAATGGATTTATATCGGGGTCAGAGAGGAAAAACCCCCACATGGGTAAGATAATGAGTGTCCAGTGAAAATTTATGATCATTGATGAAAAGTCACGTTACATATAAAGCAGTATTTTCAAAGAATAATAATATTTTGAAAGATTCCAAAATCATGCATTCGAAAAAGGAACTAAAATGAGTCACAAAACGGTTATCAATGGCTTTTTTCGCAATTATATCAGAAATTTGTCACGAAATTTGACAATTTTGGATGAAATCTGAAGTTCAACATCAAACGTGACAGTTCGTAGAAAACTATTGACCAAAGTGACAAGTCAGCACAAATGAAAATAATCTTCATAGAAATTGAAAAAATGTCATGTTCTCATGTTTATGATCAATCGTAAATTTCTATTCCTGTACATCGAACGAATTTTAAAGAAAAAATACAGTAATTTAAGTTAATCTAATTCAGACCAGAAATAACTCCTAAAGTAAGTCAATTTTGGCTAAGAAAGATTTATGGAAGTTAAAATTGAACGATGAATTGTAAACATGTATTTTAGCCAAAAATAAAGTAGATTTTGTCAAAAACATCTACAAAACACGATTGTGAATTGGCGACTTTCTTTTTTGAGGTCACATTTTCTGCATCCCTCTTCTCTCCACTTATGTTTATCACATTACCTTCGTTCTCAGCCATATTCGTGTTCTCGTCCAACATCATCAAGTTCTCAAGTATTCATCCATTTTCGATCATCATTCAATTATAACTTTCCTTGTTTGAGAAGGGGATGGATTGCGTGAGGTTACTATGGCTAGTTTTGATCAGAAAAATGAGGAATTATGATAGATTATAGATACTTTAAGGTTATGGATTTTAAAGCTATCTCCGGGTAGAATGATGATTAGATTAGCACCAAATTTTGTAAAATCGTCTTCAGAAGAAATAAAACAGTGATAAGATTTAACCATGCAATATTTTTCAAATAATAGCCTACTGTAAAAATCATTGGATTAGAGAATCTCCTAAATGGGCAAGAAAAATTGAGACCTATTCCAATATACGTTATCACAATAATGCTCCATCGATGAAACAACTTTTGAAAATGGCTTATTTTTATTTCAAAATCGAAAATTCGGCCGTTTTATTTCGCTCTTCTGATTTTCAGGCTGAGACGGGATCAAATTTGCCAAACAAATTGTCCCAAGACCCGCCCCTCAATTTGTTGACCTCGTTCCGTCGCAAAATCAGACAATTTTCAAAGGAAAACACATACACAATTTTTTTCGTTCGATTCAAATAAAATTAGACGTAATTTTGAGTAAGGAATAGGGAATGCAAATTGAATTCAAGTATGTTTAGTACTGGTAAAACTCAAGTTAAATTATTCTTCATGAGAAAATCAGTTCAAGCTCTTTAAAAAATCGATATTTCAAAACTAAATAGGAAAAGGCGTGAAAAATCTTCTAATCGTATCGAGTTAGGTGGGGGTTTTTTTCGAAGATGACTAAAAATACTGGCGGAACCAATTTTGGATTCTTATAAGAACAAGGACTGCGAAATAATATCGCTGGCAAGATCTAATAAATTAGATAAAACTGTCAGATGATATGGCAAGCACATAGCTCTTGCCCTTTTAGTTAGGGTTGTGAATGTTAGTTGTACGGATTCCGATGCTAGTCAGGTTTTAGTTATTCCAGAGAATTTATTCAGAGAGAAAGAAAAAATAATAATATTAGAATGGCAGATTGAAAAATGACGACCCCTCTTTCTTGCTCCTCTCCTTTTATATGGGGTTGAGTTAGTGGTTGAAGGAATGAGGAACAAGGAGGGGATGAGGTCAACGTCCAGAATGATTCTTGGGCGACCATAATAAACAATAACAAGTGGATCCATGGGATCGAATATCAAATTAATAATAATAATAATAATTTTAATAATGATTAAAAAATAATAATTAAAACAGTGCGTCGCAGAGATGACACAAGCGGCTGTATTTAGTAGAGATCTTACCGGCAGTGGTCTAGCGCAGTGGCTGTGTTTCGCTGCTTAGAGCAGGGTCTCAAGTTCGTCCCTACCTCGATCAAAACAAAGGGGTCTAAGAAATGTTGGTAGCGAGTAAAACCGCGAAAAAGTTGCCTAAAATCTCTCGGCTGTTGCACACAACAGCAATCTATCCTCGGGACGGACCACTAGTCCTGCGTGTGGCTAGGATAGACCGACTGCCCCATTACGGACGGAGGGTAGCCGACCCCACCTAGTGGGAACAAGGCTAGGATTTTTTCTTAGACATTAGAGATCTTACCACTGATGAGATCAAAATATCTATTGATTGTGAAAATCATGATAAAAATATAGACCTAACCTGAATAACATCTCAATTTTATCAACATCTATCAGGCGAAGAAACTTGAATTTTCGCCTGGCGAATTTATCTGATGTAAAGTCCAGAAAAAGCGCACTTGAATTAGCGCGACTTCGATGAAGAATGATGATCAAAATAAGGTTAGGTACAAAGTTTGCATTAAAATTTAGCAAATAGATTTTTATAACGATATATATCTAAAGTTAAATTATAATTTAAGATCTATCAAAAGTGTAGTTGCACCTCGAAAAGGAACATTGAAATGTAAAAAAATGTTTCTCGGGATTTTTTTCTACTTCTCTAGTTCAAGGCCGGTACTTATTCTCTATTTTCAAGCGAGCAAAGCAACGAGTTTTGTCGATGAAAAACATTTGAAAAGTCCAAGTGTATGCAAAGTACCTATAAGCGCAAAACAAGTATAAAATGTAAGAAATATAAGAGCTTTGGAAAAATTCATGCAAAGATGGGTTATACGATTAACTTCAATATTTGTTTCGCAAATCCAAAAATTTTAGAAACGTAAAATAAAGATTCGGCGATGCATGAGAGCAAGCTCAAGAACATGTAAGAGATATTGGAAAATTGAAGGTAGAAAGAAAGGCACGACTAATTTCAATATTTTTCTCACAAGTTCAACAAATTTGTGAAACCTATACTAAAAATTGGAGAAAATAAGAAACACCAGGCAGAGTATCTACGCTTATATACGCCAAAGATAGAGATGCAGGGTAATTGTAATTCTCACAACACATATCCCGATTTGTAAGTGATCAAGCTTGTCCCCTTATAAATGTTCCCAAAATATCGCGGACGGTTTTATTGCCCTATGCTAAAGCATATGGATTCATAGATCATAAATGTTCAATTAAAAATGCCTGTTTGCCAAAGACAGGAGACATGTTTTGTCCGACGGTTAGATCGGGAAAATTCCCGTCCATTTTCCTGTCTTCTCGACTCTTTAGGCAAGTGAAAATATCTTAGACTTAAAATGTAGACATCGAAAAAAAAAACATTGAAACTCTGAAGGGAACACATTTAACCATTGAACCTAAGGATTTCCCATTTTAGAGTTTACGGATATATTTCATAAAGTATTCATTTTATTTATTTAGGTTGCTATTATTGAGTGTATATGGTTTCACATAACATAAAATCTTCAACAAGTACATTTTCTATTCACATAAGTGTATGATTTGCAAACGCATATGTCTCGCTGAAATTCGTAAATATCTAATTCATTTTCGTCAGATATTAAATAGATTGTCTAGAGATTATGATTTTCTTTTCAAAACAATAACATTTTATTCAATTCTTTACTTGATAAGGCCACAAAGATGTATGTGAAATAAATAAAATTAAATAATCATAAGACGCGTTTAAATCGGATAAAATCAATGAATCGAAGAAAACATCAAAAATGGGACTCGAGAAAATATGCATCAACGAAATTTCGAAGGTCATTTTTGTTATCAAAATCAAAAGTATCTGTAATTTTATCGATTCTGAAGGCATCACTTAGACCTTACAAGAAAATGGTTTAACAGAGAAAACGCCGTTGGAATTTTACCAAATTAACCTTGAATATAAGCTCCGCCACTTTTTATCAGAGTGGAGGACCTTCAGAGGGCTAATAAAAATGAATGGATGGTTTAAAATCGCTTTTAAATCTAAATTAACCCCAGACCAGTGGGTTTTTGGGATAATTTTAATCCATCCAAGGAATTTCAAGTCATACGATAATTTTATTTTAAAAATCTACTAAAACCATCTTAAAAGAACGATGATATTTTATCAACACATATTCTCACTTTTTACTTCTTACTTCTTTCTTATGGAAAGGAAAGAGTTGGGTGAACTTTTAAGTCAGATGCTAAAAATTCATGTGAAATCACCAAAAATCTGACTACACACGGTCTGCTAAAACACAATGATACGGTTTTAGCACCAAAAATTAGAAAAAAAAACGATGTTTAGAAATTGGATAATGAGAATATTTTAGCTAGAAATATGAGAGGAATTTACAATGATAAATAAATGTGTTTGTCCAAATTTCTCGAGGTCGGGATTTTCAGAAACTCAAGCAAATCTAAAAATAAAGCCGAAAATTCCCGATCTTGTTTTCAGGGTTATCGATTTTCAACAAATTTCTTGTCGAAGAATAAACGACGATCCCTTATTGTGTTAGAAAATTGGCGAAGATTCTTTGAGGATTTGTTGTTATTGTTGTTTACAAATAAAAAGGTGTGCCGCACTATTGCACATCTGATGAAGGGAGGAGTTTGAAGGGGAGTGAGTGTGGCTTACCGCAAATGTGCCGTACGGTTTTCCTGCCATACACTGGACTTAGAGAATCGTGCAGCGTTTCTTTTTCTCCTGGGGCGGCGGTTCCAAAGCGGCCAAAATCGCCTCATCGAACACGTTCTTCAGGCCTTTCTGAAAATTAAAAACTATTTAAAATCAATATTTTTAGAAAACATATTGATTTTGTTTATAATTTTTCACAGGGTATGGGAACAAATCTCATATTCTTTCATTGAAGACAACAAATTTTTAAACGTATTTCAATATTCATCTTTTTCTTTTGCATAATTTCATTCTCACTTTTTCTAGGTTACAATGAAATCAATCTTGAAACGTTCAATTCGATTTCATCAAATAATGAGATATCTTTGGCTTAGCAACAATAATTGCTCTATTCTTTCAGACTTTTAGGTTACTGTATTCTGCCGTACCTGTGTTAGCGCGGAGCACTCGACGTACTTGACGGCCTTGAGCTCCTTGGCGAGTTTCTCACCGACATCGAACGAGATCGGCTTCTGCTTGTTCTTCGCCAACTTCTCCAGCATGCCGGGATCGTCGCGCAGATCTACCTGAAAAATAAAATAATAAATTTTTAGAAGGTATTTTAACAATTTAGATTTTTCAGACAAATTTAAAAAAAAAGGATTTTCTGCTAGATATAGCATTCAAAAGATGAATTTTACTAGATACATTTAAAGATTTGAAAAAGAAAAATTGACTTTTATAAAAAAAAATGGAAATCGTCGAAATAATTACCTAAAAATAAGGCTTATCAAAAATAGTATTTTTGAATGATAAATTTTAAATAAATTTTCAGAAATAAGTCTTTGGTTAGATACAGGCTTTCTAAAAAGTAAACGATTCGAAAAAAAAATACATAGTAACTGAGAAAAGCCAATTGGGTAAACTTAAAAATTTCAATTCTATGTTTCACAAATGTTGATTAAAAAATAGCAAATTTTATCAATTACTGCCAGTCTGGTGTAAAAATTTACAAGAAAGAAAAAATAACGAACCTGAGTTCCAACGAGTAAGAAGGGCGTCTTGGCGCAGTGATGAGCGATTTCGGGAACCCACTGAAATTTAAAAAATCTTTTCCAATAAAAATTTCAAAATTCTTTTAAAAAAATATCCCACTTAAAGTTTACAATCTATTTCCAAAAAATAATTATTCTAAAAAAAAATACCTTCTCCCTGACGTTTTCGAATGAGGCGGGTGCGACGACGCTGAAACACACGAGGAACACGTCCGTCTGCGGGTACGAGAGTGGACGCAATCTGCAATTGTTCAGATAAGTTTCTAAACTTCCGGTATTTCTAATCAGAAATTGTTATTATGTTACTGGCCTTTTATTTCAATTTTGTATTAGAAAATGTTCTAAATCCACAGAACAATTTTATCAAAGTTTGATAATTTGCTGCACTGCAGGATGTCATTTGCCATAAAAATAAAATCTGAGCTTCCAAGAATTACCTGTCGTAGTCCTCTTGTCCTGCCGTGTCGAACAGACCCAATGTATAGGGCTCGCCGCCGATCATTACGGTCACCTGAAAAAATGAATTTCATTTTCAAAATCACAAGTTTTAAAAAGTTATATATCATATATCAAAATTTTACTTGTCAAAGTATTCTATGCTTCTAAAAATTTCATGCTGTTTATTTTTTACTTATTATATTCAACCATAACTTATACAATTCATTGCATATCGTCTGAAACTTGTTCATATCAGCTATGTTTCACCGTTTTGGTTATCGGATTTCGCCAATTTCAGCGTAATTTTAGCTTTTCTTGTGACTTTTGTTCGTCGCGTGCGTTCGTACACTATTTTACAGCGTAGAGGAGAAAATACTGGCTACAAACCAAGAGAAAAGCCGCGCAAAGTGAGAAAGCGTGCATCGCACACAACAACGATGAGGATGTTTGCGATTGTCGTAAAGCAATAAATTTTCGGCTTCCAACCGCTAAAATATGGGTGGACGATGGATGTTTTGATTGAATGCCAAATCGATAAATGTAACAATTAGTCACATTTTAGCAAACTCAAATATTTTCTTCGAGCTTTTTTTAATTCACATGTTTGAACAGAACTCTAGTAAAAAAATTAATATCAGTACTGCGTTTAGTGGCTTCAAAAGCAAACTCGTAAGACCAAAATAAATTTCTATTGAACTGTTCAGAAATCGGTATCAGTATGATTACAGCGTTCTTTAAAATAAAAATGTTGGGAGAAAACGACTAACCGCATAGTTGTCGAATACGGTCGGAACGTATTCAGAGGGGAATTTGTTGGTTGTGTAGGAGATGAGCAGACACGTCTTTCCCACCGCACCGTCGCCTACCACCACGCACTTGATCGTCTGCATTTATCCTGAAACGGAAAAAATCAATAAAATAAGAAGATCCAACGCGATTTTGACGAGAATTGAAAAAGAAACATGAAATAGAGGCACATGGAACGTATCAGATAAAAAATTTGAACAGGTGATTTAGAAAATCTTGAAACAAATCCTATAGAAAGTGGAAAATTTCGGAGAAAGAATTGCATTTTGATTTCGAAAACCATGAAACATCGATTATTGATCGCCTGATGGTGTGTTACTATTTTTTTAATAAATGTTTTTGAAAACTTGGCGAAAAACACGAAAACATATGGCAGACTGAATGGAATTCAGCTGCAACAGGAGAACAGGAGGAGCATAATGAGTCAGAGTCAATGATATCGCACTCCAATGATAAAATCGATGATCTCGCGCTCAAATCACAAAAGTTGGTCATTATGAGGACAGAAAAGTGATAAAGTGATAAAAAAAAATCAATTAGGGTAGTAATTAGAAATTACAGGATGATTTACAAGAGTAAACATCAAGCAGGTCGAAAAAATTGATAACACAATCGATTAAAATTGCACATGCCAAAAATGATCCTGGGTGAGTCACTGACGAAAATAAATTCTTTCTTCGCCCCGAAAAGTCGGAAAGTTTTCTCCTCGAATGCACAAAATCGATTATTCCCCATGCATGATTGTGAAATTCCTGACAAAGGAAGGAAAGTGCACATAAAAAGAAATGCAGAAAACTCCGCCCTTTTTAGGTTAGGGAAAGACCAAGCTTTTAGCTACCAAAAATAAATGAGTTTTTGGGAGTAACCAAAATACTTTTCTTCCTAAAAAAGTAAAAGAGGTTAACTTTACGAAATTTTTGCATGCAAAAAGTAGCGATTTCAGGGAAAATAATAAGAAAGAAGATGTGAAAACTGGTTGGCTAGTTTTAGTTGCGGCGCTAGCGATTTGCCATGGCGATTTTTTCCGCTTTTTTTATTCCCAGCGATTCTCCCGGTTTTCCCCAACTTCCTCCGCGATCCCCTGATGATTGTTGGGGGTTGTTTTTGCCTATTTTTGCCGTGGAACGCTCGATGCAAAGCGGGGATCATTTAGTCGGCGAAAGTGGTGAAAATAAATGGGCAAATCCAACGAGAAATGCACCGCCTTATTACCAGGCCAAATTTCCGGCTCAAAGCGACGTAATTATCACAAAATCCATGGAAAATACGATTTCCCCAAGAAAAATCATCGATATTTTTCGAAATTCTACTAGAAATCATAAAATTCCAGTGAAAGTGGACATGAAATGGGTTATGTTTTGGGGATTACGAAATCGGAATTATGAAAGTGGGCTGAAACTCCGCAGAAAAAGTGATAAATTTATGATAAAGTCGTCAAAAAGTCCCAGAAAGGTGGTATCTGAAACCAAAAATGGGTTAAATGACTCCGAAAGCCTTGTGGTGGTCAGTCGGAGTGGTACTTGGCTAGATGAAGGAGAAAACGAACGATGCTTGGAGCGTATAAAGAGAGAACGCAAACAGGAAGAGTCGAGAAATAGCACGACATGGTGAGACACAAAAAGATAGGCAAGACGCGGCGCGGGCAGAGACGTAGAGACAGATAGAGGGAAAAGAGAAGAGGGTTGGAAAAAGAGGAGAGAGCGAGAGATTCTCTTCTCAGCCTTCTCTTTCTTTCTTCTCCCTTTAG
The DNA here is from genome assembly GCA_002287525.1 of Diploscapter pachys. Classification (NCBI taxonomy): domain Eukaryota; kingdom Metazoa; phylum Nematoda; class Chromadorea; order Rhabditida; family Rhabditidae; genus Diploscapter; species Diploscapter pachys. The sequence continues at coordinate 221,973 of LIAE01006533.1, read as the reverse complement.
ACCTCGTTTGTGTGTTACTGAACGTGAAATACCATTCAGCCTCTGGTTTCGTGAAGAAGGCTTCTCGATGACTTCGACTTTTTCGCTGAAAAACTTTTATGGATAGCGAAAGTCGTGTTTATCCTAGATTTTACGGGGATTCAAGAGACCGGGGAAATCGCCACAAGTTTTCGAGGCTTTTAGTAAGCAGACGAAAAGCGAAGAAATATGATTCATTAGCGGAGTTTCGGGTTTTACAATGCGATTTTGCATGTTTTACATAGATTTCGCGATGTAAAATTGCGAAATTACACGGTGATTTTAGGAATTTTGCCATAGGTTTCGAAAAGGCAAATGGTAGGGACGCTTTGGGAATTTGTTTGGCGACACTTCGTGCGTATTTTTCACAATTAACCTATCATTTTCTTATTTGTCCATATTATCTGCCAAAGTTTCTATTCTAAGTTCCTGTTCCCAAGCCCCAAGCCGGTTTTTGTGTAAGCTTTCCGAGGCACACGAGCCTTGAATATTACGCTTTATAGGGAAATTCATTGATTTTCTTTCTTTCTCCCTTTTGTCTTCGACGAATGTTTGACTTTCTTCTTTTTCTTTCTTGATTTTTCGTGAACTTGATGAATTTTAGGAAATTTACTATTCCTTTCTTTAAAAATTATTCTTTTTTATTTTTTTATTTTCTTGTTGTTTCTAGAACTCAGGCTTATGCTAAATCTATCAAATACAACTTTCGACTCTTGTGCTATGGGTATCAACTTTTTCATGAGTTTTTATCCGATTTTTTTTTGCGAAATCAAAGAATTTTGCACATTTTATTGATTTTTCGTTAAAATAGAAGACTTTCAATAAGAATATTCGACTTTGAAGTTTTTCGCCATCGTTCCCCGCTCGTTATTCGCTACGCAAGCATAGATTCCTTGATCACCCATTGTAGCTGGGTCTAAAAATTTATATTTTTCTCAGTTTTTATTTTTTTTATTTTTCATACCTATTTCCAATTTACTCCACATCATGTTGTTTCCAGTGGGTCTTTCGTAGTACTAAAATTTCTAAAGATTATTTTATATCTGAACGTCTTCTAGTTATTATAACTGAGAGCTGAAAACCAGAGGAATAACTTCCCAAGCGTTTTCGATAATGGCTCGAACCACTGAACTTACATGAATATTTGGTTTCGGATTGATTTCCGACCCTTCTTTGTACCATTTAATCGTGGGTCTAGGTTCGCCCTTAGCCTCACAAATGATCAGAAGCTTGTATCCCAAACGAAACGTTTGAGAGAAGTGAGAGCCTTTCGTTACATGAGCTGCCTAAATTTGGATTCATTCTTCTCTTTTATCAAATATCTTTTTGTTTTTTTTTAAATCATGAATTTAAAGCAAATTTATCTTTTATTAATTAATCAGTGCATCCATAACTTATCTTTAGAACATTTATATTATGAATTATTACTCAAATCACCCAATTCTTACCTTCGGATCCGATAAATTGCTCTGAATAAGCGAGAATTCAGCAACTTGGGCGAATTGCAAGTTATCTAAATTCACATTATCTTTTCTTTAATGGAATTGCCTCAGAGTTTATTATATTTCGACTAGTGTCTATATTTTTAATCTAAGAGCCTTACTTTTGCCTTTTCCTTTAGCTCCTCTGCGTCCACCTCTGGCATCAACCGTTTCTTGGAGAATGGCGAAAATGACGAGTAATAACAGGAGCAATCGGGCCAAGTCCTGGAAAATCGCCAGAATTCAGAAAGTCAAGGTATTCGATACTTTTCAATGTAACTCAAATAAATGTTTCCAAATAACAGTAATCATTTATATAAAAAAAGTATGTTTTAAACGATAATTACTGTAATACCGTTCGAGAATGAGCATGAGATCACCGTTTTTAGACAATGAATAACTTATATTCCTTTGAAAAGTGTTTCAACCTTGAAAGCAGGGCTACCCACAGGTACAGAATTGTTTTCTTAATTATGAAAAAAGACAGATAAAAGGTATCAATATTTCGAATTTAATACAGATACATGTACGATTTTTCAATACCTGTGGACAGCCCTGCTTGAAATAAGTAATTGTAAAATCGATCGATTTCAGAATCCTGAAAAGCGAAAGAAACTCATCGCCAACCTGCATCCCGTCTATCGGCCCTTAGCCTTGGGGTAATTAACTTCGGTTTAATTGACCAATTATCTCTGAAATCATAGATAATTGCTGTAATTAAATAAGATAATTAGTTAGAAGATGGAAAATCTGATCGAGTTCAGGGCCATTCTTGTGAGCCTTGAAACGACAGCTGTTGCAGCATTAGAGAGAATGAAAACTGCGATGAGAAAAGAAAAAGATCAATGAGTTCTGAAAATGAATCTTTGAATCCGGTGGAAGTATAGAATTTTAAGGAACTCGAGAAATTAAGAAACCGTCATGGCATAATTTTGATCATGGTTGCTTTAAGCTGGTCTTCATAAATAATATAATTGATTGGTTTATGAATTATTTCAAGCAATTTTCCCCTTTCTATCCTTCAATATGAAAATTAAGCATGATAAAATTAATGCAATCTCAACACATCCTGTATTGAAAACTATAAGTTGGACTTCACATTTTTCAATTTCAGTTTTCGAAAAAGATGGATAGTGAAACGAAGTGTGGCGACGAGAATTCGCAACAGAACGCTGTACTATTTCCCGTTGCCGAGGGTTTTTCCTTGGTAGGATTAAAAATATGGAATTTTCCTGAAATTTAAATTTAGGCACTGCGAAGTCTGCACTTTGTCGTCGAGGTTTTATGATTTTATCGAGAATCACCCCTGTCCGAAGAAAAACGCTTCTAGACACATACAGGACTTCGCTAATGGTAAGACACTTTGACGCTTTTATTGAGTCTTGACTGGCTACTACGAATAATGTCATTTTATTCTATTTCATCATGCAAAATCATGAAACATAAATGAATTTTTGCCTAAAAACATTACTCACATCTTGTTAGTAACGATACTATGAGGTTTTGATGCAGTAGTTGAAAACTTCTGTAAAATAGTGCAAGTACTGTTTCAGAAAAGCGCATCGCTCATTTGGGATTCCGTAGCAAGGCAAAGGACGCGCTGGCTGTGATGGAGCGAGTCCCCAATCCACAGGTAACTTGGAGCATTCATACATTTAGAAACAGCATGATGAAGTCCAGCTTTTCTTTATCCTCTCCTAAGATTTCATACTATTTTACCGAGTTGCAAATTTATCCAATCATCTCGAACCTAAATCTCAGTTACCCGAGAAACTAATGATTTGATAAATAGTATGTGGGTGAAGTAGGGCTTTTCCTCTATCCTCTCCTAACTCAAAATGCTATTTCATGGAGTTCAAGTAGTCTAATTATCTCAATCCTCAGGCCATTCGACTGTCATTTGCCTCCCCGCTCGATCGACCCAAGTCCACGCCCATCGAGAATGTACCACAACTCAGCATCACAACGCCTTTGTCGGATAGGTAAATATTTAACCCAAATATCTTAGCGAAACAGCATCGCATGAAATTATATAAAATGGCATAAATTATTCTGAAAGATGCAAAAACGGTTATGTAATTTCATTTGATAATTTCAGACTTCGCATTGCTTTGAACTCTAAGCCGAAGGCCATCATCGTCAACAATTTCGCGCCGACCAACGAAGAATACGAACAAGTGGCTAGTGAATCGGTAATTTAAAATCGTGATGATCAACTCACCTAAAATTTTTAGGTAAATCTTTTATCCAAAGACAGTGGAAACGGGCACATTTGCATGGAATGTCGGAAGATTTTCGGCAGTTACGCGGATTTCGACAAACATCTGACGGAGACAGAATGCGGTGGAAAGGAAGAGCCGAAATCGATACCGGTTGAGGTAATAGATGAATTTTCATGTTAGAAAAGTAGTCCTACTTTCGAATTATGACTGATAGTGATAGCGTCGGTGTCACTCTTTAAAACATGAAACATTCTCAAAGTTTATTTTACTTCAGTCAACCCATCTTTATTGTATGCTTCGATATTTATATAACTGTTTTTTTTGTAAATGAATACACATTTCAGACCCGCCATTCCGGCACGATTCCTTCGTCCTGTATTTACGGTGTTCGAAAGCAAAAGGCAGAAAACAAAGACTTGGCCGAAAACGCGAAGGAGCTTCGATTCTGTACGCTGTGTTTTAAGGATGGATTCGCGACGGAGCACGAATTCCACGAACACCTTTTCAATTGTCCCGTGAGAGAACAGGAACGGCAAAATGAATTACTCAAACTCTGGGTCCAAAAGCATACTCAGAAAATTATTTAATTTTTTAAAATTCAACTAAATTTATTGGAAAATTAAATTACTTTTCCTCGCAGAATATCATATTTTATCTTATGTGAAATTTAAAATGGAAGTCCTATTTTATCTTTTTTCTTACTTGCAATCGGTAATTATTATCATTTATCGTTCGTTTAATTTAGTTAGCAGGAATTACCCAGGATTTTAAAACTTAAACAAATTTAAATACCTCATAATAGTTTAATCTAATACTTTTTCAGAATATTTTAATCTTTCATCAAACGACGGTTTTATAATTTGCGGGTAATATTTATTGTTCAACGATAACTCTGTAGATCAATATGTAACATCTTTTTGCAAAATAAATACTTACAAAATTTACACTATTCCTACACCTTATACAAATTTATACAAAGCTATCTTGGCTAATCGAGCCTTCCAAAGAATCACAACTATCAATACTTTCTCGGAATTTCGAAAGTTTCAATCCATTGAAATATTTCAAACTCGGCAAGGAACTAGTTATAGTGTCCCTAAATTAAGTTTAAATAAATTGTTAATTAAAAGCAGGTTTTTCACTTACTTGATTTTCTCGTATTCCAATAAATCCTCCTTCGCACAAACGGGATTTCCAAGGATATCAAGTGATTTCAGATTTGGAAATGATTCATTCAAAATCTTAACGAATCGATTCACATCTTTAACCTGGAATTTAACACATTCTTTAAAAGCTAGTTTTAAAAATCCTCACTCTATTATTCCTCAGACTTAGCGTTTTAACGCTTTGGAATTTCGCTCCCTCGAAAGCTGATTCATCTAGCCTATTGTTATCCAGATACAAATGCACAATCTCATCACTCAATTGAACAATTTGCACGGACAGCTTCCTGAATCGCTAAATATTTTACAAGAAAAAAATGACTCGGTGAAAAATATTGATAAGTTTCGAACCACAAACTTCAAGAATTTCTAGAGCTTGGAAAACGGTTGAGCGAGATTTTAGCTTTTAACTAAAATTACCTAGATCGTCCATTAACAGAGCTAATGGTTCTTGATTCCGGATGATAATAAATAGCAGAATTTTTAGAACTCGAAGGCTTGTGATGACATCGACTAGCACTAGCGACTCGTATCGATATCATTTTTGTAGAAAGTAGAGTTTGCTGGAATGCAATATCTTTTACAATTTTGGTAAAGTGAAGAGCATAATAACGTTTCGACTACATTTCAACGAAATTGGCGATTTCGGAAGACAGATTTGTGGTGATCTCATGAGCAGGCTCAAAAGAACTCCAAAAAAACTTGAACTTGAATTGTACAATGAGAATTATTGTACGATTGTTTAAAATACGTTTCAAAAGAATGATATAAAATTAGATTTATGGGTATTAGCTGTTCGTAGTTTGACTAACAATAAAACTATCTAAAATCATAAAATACTTTACATTATTTTCATAAAACATATATGAATCACGAAATTACGTATTACTATCATGAAATTTTGTGGTTAATAAAATGAAGCCAGTCTTTGACTGAATTTATCATGTTATCATGCTTATCAAGCTCAGTAAATATTGTCCTCAAAGAGCAAGAGAATGTTCTATGCAAATAAAGTCCCATCCTTAAAATTGTCACGATAAATTCGGTATCAAAATATTCTTTGGACAACAATAAAAATGGAAAACAATGAAAAATGACTCGAGAGGCTTTCAAACAACTGATTTTTTCCCGCTTGATATTGTTTTCTCGAATTTGACCCGAGCAATTTTTATCAGACGCAAAACTGGCTGATAAGATACCAGATTCCGTTCCATTCTGTACTAGCCGAAAAATTTAATGACGAAAGATCATTAATCTAATATTTTAGCATAGGCAGAAGAAACTGGCTGAAGAATAGCCAGGAAAAATCAAATAACAGCGAAAGTTAACTAATTGCTGAGTTGCAAAATTTAGAGATTATGTGCTGAGATACAAAATCAACTAACGAGCGATTCAAATGCAAAAATGATGAGGATAATAAATTTTGAAACATTTTCCTAAATTGTTATATGAATTTTTAGAAATTTCACAAGAAAAATACTCGAGAAAACAACAATGCTGCATCAGAAAAAATAGATAAATCAACAACGCGAAAATGCAGCGGTCTGGAAATGGTTGCTATATGAAAAATACGAAGGACTGGAAATAAGAGGAAGAAAGAAAGAAGGATCGAGAAAGAATGAAAACGAGGAGAAGACAGAATATAAGAGAGAGGAAAATCGAGAGGTTTCCAGAGAAAGAAAGGGAAAGAGGTAGAAAGATGCCTCAAATATACGCGTTTGAACTTTTGGTGGTTTGATCTCTACGTACTGCCAGCTTTATTACTTCGACTCGCAAAATATTCAGAACTTCGAAAACTAACTAAGTCTAAACAACTCTGAGATCAGTGTCATGCATTGTCTTGCATTCTGTATTTTGACCTTAGAAGTCAAGGGTGATGTTTATCAATGAGATTGAATTGACGTTGCGCATTTGTGAATATTACGTCGTCGTGATTGCCATTCATCTGAATTTTTGAAAGATGACGTTGAGAATTTTTGGGCTTGTGTCCTTAACAAGACATGAATGGTCAAAACTTTTCAAAACACAATCCACAATTTCTACAGTTCCGTGAAGTTATTTCTGGAGAATTAAGAAAATGTTCTGGCTACAGTCAAAGTATCTATCATATTACGTTTTTTTCGAGAGCATTTCTATCAACTTGAAATCTCACCTCATATCCAGCGTCCTGACCATCGATAGTAGAAGATAGTTCTCCGCAAGCATTTTTATATCCGACTTTATCATCTCGTGTTCCATAGATCGTGAAGATGTACTTTCCTTCGTACTTTCTCCTATTCAAAAAAAATTATCATCCAAAAATCGAATAAAAATAACTTGGAATTGACATCCCGAATGAAAGCTGATCGACATGATAGGCCATTGATGAAATTGCATGCTCCCGGAAACGGGAGTACACACAAGAGAGATCCACGATTTGCTCCTGGAATTTGAAATTTCAAACTTCCTATGAAATTTCAAAGCTACCTGCAACACCAAGAAAAGTGTCGACTAGTTCTCCGATAGGAGGCCCGAGATTTTCGCCGGTATCAACGCATGCTCCGCCCATCAATGCCTGGATTTTTTTTATTTTAAGGAAAACAGGAATCCTCGTACTTTTCGAGCTACAGGAGATCCTAGCGAATATCCAATCACATCAACTTTTCTCTGGGTATAGGCAGCAACGACTTGGATCATCCAGCGGACCTTGAAAGTTTTTGAAATCTATTTTTAACAATTTTCGACTAACACAGCCACAAATCATTTATACAATCCAGTATCGCTCGATCTCGCAAAACCTATAACCTACCTGCTTGATGTATTGACACTTCACATCTACTAGTGGAGCAAGAGTCTTCCCGCCATCACCGTAAGTCGTGGCATAAACTGTTTCTTCCTAATTAACCCATTGATTATCAGTACCTAAGATTTAGTTAGGCCAATTAACTCACAGTCCAGCCCGTATTTAGCAAATGCTTCCGATGACCATCGAAAGTGCCAGCTGTGTTTGTGATGCCATGAACCAAAATCACGGCTTGTTTTCTAAAGTTCTTCGAAAATCTTGAGGATGTTGATGAAGGATTACTTTGTTCTAGAGCCAATTACATGTTGTCCACCACCATAAGAACCCGCACCTCCTAAATAAACTATGACCTAGTCCAAGAATTAGGGGATAACTTACCGAGATCTTGTCTTTCCAATTGATTAGCAACGCCTTGACCGTAGCTCTGGACAAGAAATTGACGAAAAGTTGGAGAGAATAGGGTATTGACGAGGAGTAACTGAATTTTTGAAATAGGTTTAAAAATTCTCGAATTTCATGAAATTCTCAGAAATTTCATTGGCTGTATAGTTTGCATGTTAAAAATATCATTGATAAAAAGAAACTATCCCAATCGGACCAATGAGAATGAAGCTTTTACAAATAAGTTGCAAAATTTTTCGGTTTTCAAAAGAGTTCTGGGAAAGTCACTAGTTTCACAAAAGAGGGTTCGAACTTCTAATTAAAAAAGAAACAAATCCTGACTTGATGAGTGAGAGCGACGATTAGGAAAGGTTGCCACATTCCGAGTAACCGATAGGTCGTCAAAACAATGCAACAACATTTGGGCAATCACTTTCTAGAAGTATAATTTTTGTGATATTCTATACAGTTTTCCCTGTCTATCGTTCGTCGTGTCGTGACTGACTTCATTCAGTGGAAACATCAATGAATGCCTCTTGGCAAGTGAAAGGCACTGCCCAATTAGGCAAGGAGAAGAACCGGATGCATTCGGTGAAATAACACAAGGGGAACTTTCTGATTGGTAAAACATTAACCCAATCGTGTATAGCAATGACTCAATAATGTCATTGTTCTTGGAATTTGATCAAAAGTTGGCATGATCAAGAAGGATTTTTTTTTTACAGAAACGGTCATTTTTAGTTTGAGAAAAATAGCGAAATTGTTGTAACAAAAAAGGTGGTTACAAGTAGGTTCAAAAATTATCCAGTATCGCTTTGTTAATGGATATTTCGTTGTATTGTAAATTGAACCGAAAATGGAAAGTTTGAAAAAGACGAAAATCAAGGTTATTTTTGCAGTACCAATTTCTTTGCAAACTCCATGCACGCATCTTGCATTATTCATCGTTCAATCCACTCCCCTTGATTTTATTTTTGAATCCAAATTTTCTCGATTTTCAACAATTTTCTCGGGAATTTTTCAAGATTCCTAATTTTCCTTAATTCCTGGAAAGTTCACCCACTATCGATTTTGAAATTTCATTAACTTTTTATGAATAGTGTTTCTAAAGAAAAAATCGGTGAACTTTTGAGAATGTTAAAAATTAAAATTCTCTTGATTCTCATGCTTTTTCGTGAATTTTTTTGCCAATTTAGATTTTTTTCTCTTCAGTTTGTGCTAGTCAACTTTGTGTGCGCGTGCAGCGAAGAAGCGGAGAAAAGATGTCCGATCCGGCGACTCTGAAGAAAATCGAGGACAAAAAGAAGAAGGCCGAGCAGAAAAAGGCCGCTCAGCCTCCTTTGGTGAGGGAAATTGAGATTTGGAAATTCTGATAAAATAAAAAAGGCACTTTGGAAAATTTAGACTACTAACTCCGAAACTGCAATTTTTTCAAGATTAATGTGTTAATTTCGGACTTATTTGTATTCCCTAGAGAGTTTTGAAATGGAAAAATATGCAAATTAATTTAAAATTTCAGACTGCGGCTGCCCCGCAGCCGTTGGGACCGACGGGCGTAGCGCCGGGCACCACGGAGATCAAGCCGCTTAGCCAGACAACGCAGGGTCACATCCCCATTCCCAAACCCAAGCCCGCGGTTAGTGAAGGAGAAGAACTTGAAAATTCGAAGTTCTTTATTTTTTCCTGGAGAAATAAAACCTTTCTTGGAAATGAAAATATACAAATTATCAGGCCTGTCCAAGATTCACTTTTTCTGGGACGGGGACGAGTCCAAATTTGAAAATTTGAGACGGGAACGAAAAAATCGACAAAAATCTGGGACTGATAAATCTTGAACAGGCCTGCAGTTTATTCATTTTCTAAAGATTCGAAAGTTTGGAAAAAAATTAGAAAATTTGAGGACTTCACGAAGGACACGGTCGGGGGGAATAACTACACGTCGTTCGAGAAAGGGGGCAACAACGGCAACGAGGCCAACAACAACAACAACAAGAACAATGATAGCAATGGCAAGAAGCCCTTCTATCCGAGACGCTCGCGCTATAACCGCCCGCAGCAGCCCGCCAAGGCCGTCCCCAAGCAGGAGGTCGCCAAAATCGATCTATTTTAGTACTCGCTCAATTTTTGAGAAATAGCATGGAGAACAGAAAAGAATCGAGCGAATACTACAATATAGGTCCCAAAATCTTTGAAAATTACAAATTGGGAAAAAAGTTAAAACTGTAGAGATAGAACTTATTTATCAAATTTCTAATAAAAATCAGCTACGAGGATGGTAGAAAAAATTGTGAATTAAAAAATGATCGGATTTCTTAATCCTCAATTTTTGATTAGCAGATTTTTATGCTTTCTCGAATTGCAACACAAAGACTTGGAATATCATGAAAAAGTAGAAGACTGATTTTCTAAAGGAAAATAAAGAAAATTGCGGTTTTTAAAAACTATTTCTTTGCAGGTGGCAGATCTGCCCCTGGAAGTGGACACGGTGGACTTCAAGATCGACAAGGAGCACGTGATCTGCTTCAGCGGCTTCCAGCACTGGCTCTCCAACATGTCTCCGGTAAATCAACATTAACTCACAATGAGATTTAGAAAATCCTAACAATGTACAGGATTTTATCGATGTTTGTATTTCAGAAAACTTGAAAGACAAAATCAATATCAATACCAAATCATTAGCTTCTATCTAAATTGTCGCTTCTGGGAAATTCTGAAACCTACTTTTATTTCGAGTTTTCAGTCTCCGATCACGATCGATGAGGTGACCTATCCTTCGGTCGAACACTACTATCAGGTAAATTTAAATCAAGAACTGAAAATAACGGAAAACATTGCAAGTTGTGTAAAGTTCAGATAAACTGTTATTTTCATTTTTCCGATTCCAAAAATGAAACCGATTATGTAAATCTGAAATTATTAAGGAGAAAAACTATTTTTTCAGGCGTGCAAGGTCTACCTGCTGGGCAATAACGACCTGTCGTCTAAGATCTCGACGGTAAAGAATCCGCAGCAGACGAAGAGTCAGGCCAGGAAGCTGCTCAATGGAGTCGCCACCAAGGAGAAGGTCGAAGAGTGGAAGATGAAGGACGCTCCCAAGATTCTCCAGTACGCGCTCAAGGTCAAGTTCACTCAGGTAAGCATTAGTTTTGGATTTAAAGAAGCAAATTCTTTATTAGTGAAAGAAAAAATAACATGATATTTTTGAATGGCTGAAGTTAATTGATGAAAGCATTTTTCAAGAAAATTTTATAAACGAACTTTTCTTTAATAGACTAGAGTCTCTTATAAATTTGAACATTGTAATTTTCTGACCTGTTATTTGATCATCAGGCCAAGAAATTTGAATTTGTGAGTTTTAAATCCTTTTTCAGAACCCTGAGCTGAGGAAGAAGTTGCTGGAGACGAAGGACGCGATCCTGGCGCACGCGTTCAAGAACGACTCCGTGTTCGCGACCGGCTGCGGGGAGGCAGATGTCAAGAAGTGGGCCGAGGAGAAGTCCGGCGAGTTGGTCAAGGTAAACTGGATAAAAAAGGCCTATTGTAGTTTCCACTGGGAGGACGGAATTTCGATTACGACAAATTTTGGAAGAAAAACTACGATTTTGTAAAAGCTGAATACCAATTCCATCTTCTAACCAGCCTTGGTTTTCAAACTTTTCTCGAAAATAACAAGAAGGCTTGGAAAAGACGATGGAAGTTACAATGGACCAAAAATTACAATATTCCAAACTACGATAGTTTTTTTTCGAAAAAGTATATAACATTGTTCTTTTGAATAAAATTACGGGATTTCAAAAATGTTAGAATACGATGATTTTTGCAGATTCCGGTGGACTTCACGGAGGACCCGGACAAGTTCAAGTACGTGCCGCTTGTCGGACAGGGCAAGAACCTGCTCGGATTCATCCTCATGAGGGTACGTCAATTTGTGATATTTAGCCCACTTTAAACCACCAACACGCCGATTGTTTATTTTTGGATGAGTTGTGATTTTACTTTCTTTGAAGCATATTTCGAAAACAGAAGGAGTATTGTATTTTTGTCTATTGATGAGATGTCAGAATTTGGAGTTAAATGAAAAGTGGGGCGCATGAACTAGCGCTTTTAAAGATTACCTAGATTTGATTTTTATTTAAACTTATTTAAAATGTGAAAATTGAAAAAATTCCAGCGAAACTTTTAAATTTACAGATCCGAGCGGAGATTCGTCAGGAAGACGCGGCGAAGACGGAGAGCGGAGCCGAATCCACTAAGGTCGCGGAGAAGGAAACGAAAGACTCTGACAAGGGCAAGGCCGACGAAGCTGCTAAGAAGTCCGACAGCACCGCCGCTGCTGCTGTTAAAGCATAGACATCAGGGAAAGTGAAAGAGGAGGAAGGTAGAGTTTGAGAAATTTTGGGGCATTTTGTGATCCAATGTGTTTTTGATCGAATAATTTTGAGTCAAAATGCTCTATAAAGATTGAACTATTCAGTGAGCAAGCTTTTTTTCACTCATCCTTATCTTATTAATTTCTCCAGGTTTTTTCTCTCAAAGAATGAGTGAAAGATTTCTTTACTATTTGTAAATGTCATTCTTTGCAGAAATGTGTTCTTTTTCAAGGTAATGAACGATATTTCTTTGATTGTTTCCGTTTTTTTTCTAATTTAAAGATTCTATTTTTCTGCCTAAAACTAGTTATTAGTTCCTGCTTTCAGACACAATGCTCATTTATTTAATTTTTGGATTTCTATATTCTGACCTTTTCTAAAAATGGTCCAGTATAGTTTTCCAAATGCTTCTCTATTTTTTCGAGTAATCATTCACAAATTTTGTTGTTTGTTTTTTTCAAAGTTCTGAACAAAAACTCCAGTCTTTCGCTCAGAATTTTATTATTGTTATTTCTTGACTTGATGATTTTTGTATTCTTTTCTCAAATCCGGGTCCTAAATTATATCCATTTGGCTATTGTTATCAGTGCAAGACATTTTTTGTAATAAAATCGTTACCGGTGATTTTAATCATTTCCTTTCGAAAACAGGTTTCGAGACCGATCGAGAATATCTAAATTTTTCATTGATATATTTGCGAAATTTTGAGGCGTATTAAAAGAATTTTCTTTTTTTCTACTTCATTGTAAAAGTAGGCGATTTTTACAATAAAACGTTTCCTTTATTACAGTAGGCGTACTGTGAAAAGGCGCTCTATTCGTAACCCGTAATTATCTTCAATGATGTTTTGAATTCAGGAAGGATGCTGCGTCGGCCACTAACCGCATTCGACATCCAGGATTCGGACATCGAGCTGATGGAAAAGCAGATCAGGGAAAAACTCGCGCAGATCGCTGCCGCCAAACAGGAAGAAGCGCAGGTAGCTAGAAAAGTACTTTTCCTTTAAATTCACACCACAACAAACGATAAATGACGCAGAGACAGGCGGAACGAAAGGAGTCGGTTAATTTAAAACATTTCTTAAAAATGATAATTTGGAGAGTTGGGTTACGGCATTCTGTTTTTTTTCTTTTTCAGAAGACATTCATGCCGATCGACAACGAGCATCCGCAGCCGTTGATGGAGTTGACGCCGTCGAGCGGCTTGGCGGCCAGTTTACAGGTAAATAATAAGCAATAAATTACTAAAGAAATCGGTTCATCTTTCCTGCACTATTATTTTTAGCCTACAGAATTTATAAGTGTAAAATTTGCAGGACGACGCCAACCAGCCGGGGCCCTCGAATCGCGTCAACTTCGTCACGCCCACTCAAGGAAATAAGGGTAATCGAATTCTGCTGGAGAATTACGAACACGTCAATGTGGCTGTTAGAATGATTCTAGCCTTTTAAATTTAAAGCGTACAACGTATATTTGGAAAATTTGGTTAGAAATGGTAGTAACGGCGATGAAACAATGCGATTGAAACTCATTTGCAATATTTGGATTTTTTTGAAACGTACAAATTTCTTTCTTTGCAAATGTGTAAAATTGCTCCCAAAACCCAAACGTATCGCTTTTTCTCGATATGCGTTGAAACTCTTAATTGTTTGAAGCATACATTTTTCCTATTCAGACTCTGAGATGTCGTCGAGCGACAACGCGATCATCACTTCGATGCCTCTCCCAGAAGACTACCCGATGCAGTCCTACAGCACTCCGCAAGCACCCGCGCAGGTATTTGATTAAAAAAATAAACCAGAGAATTCGGAATTTAAGCTAAGTTTTGCCGAACTCGAAATCGAAATTCTGAACGCACCTGACATGAACTTTCAAGTTAACTCTGAGTAAAATTGTTGTGAATCTTTGTCAATGTACTTTAATCATAGATCAAAGTTAACTAAAATAAAAATAATTTCAGCCCGGTGGACCATCCTCATCCGCTAATGGAGAAACCTGACCGAATTTACCGGATTTTTTATTTGGCGACAATTTTATTTACTCAAGTTTTGTACAAAATATTTATCACGACGGATTTATTTTGACAACAACATTTTTCCTATTGAACCCCCACTCATTTTCGTCTTTCCTTTATTATTTTCCTGCTTCGATTAAGGTTTGTGAAAATAAATTTTTTTTTTTAAGTTTTTTCCTTACTCTTTCCTAAAAGTTTGAAACTTTTTGATATTTGAGTATGTTTCTTATTTTTGAATTTTCATTTTTTCCAGATGTCTTTCGGAAGAGGTCGTGGTTTTCGAGGCGGCGGATTTCGCGGTCAAAATTCGAGAGGAGGCAGATATTTTCAGAACAGACAAAGGGATGATGGAAAAGGTAGATTAATTTATAACAAAACCATTCGAGGAATTGTCACTTACGAAAGTATGTTTGACTAAAGGAGTATTTGAAACATTTGTAATTTCAAATAAATTCTCTAAGCAATTTTACTACTTCGCACAATTACGACTCGACTGCCTGTCTTTCATAAGTACGACTTTCGAAAAATTTAGAAGCTTATATTAAAATAAAACTGGCGATGTTAAACTTTCAGACGGCAATTTCTATCGGAAAAGATCGAGCAATTTCGAGGAAGCTTACGGGTACAATTCCGGAAAATCAGGGCCCACGAATAAGCGAACCAAATTCGAGGATTCTGATGAGGAAATGGTCGATCAAGGCAAGCCCGACATCGATAAGGAAATCAGGAATTTGAAAATTGGTGAGTTTAAAAAAACCATTATAAAGTATTTTTAGAACATTTTTGGAACATTTGAAATTTAGATTTTTGAAAGACTTGTTTTATCTAATATTTCATTTTTCGAAATATTTTTTTGTAAATTTTTAAAGGTTTTTTTTAAGAAGTAATCTGAACTTTCAGAAAACCGTCGAAAGTTGTCGAACGAAGCCAGGAATAAGAAGCCGGTTGAAGTGAAGAAGGGAGAAATGGAGAGTTCGGATGAAGATGATGGAAAGGACGAAAAGCCCGGCAAGAGCTTGAAGATGAAGGACATCCACAGAGATGCGAAGTACAAGGCATTCCGCATCGTCATCAGGAATCTCCCCTGGGCGGTAAAAATTTGAGATTTCATAAATTCGGAAAAAAATCCACATCATTCTGAAACTATTTCGGGTAATAATGAGAAATTAGATTTTCGAGTTCGAATTTTGTTATTTTGAAAGTACAACTTTGTCGGATTTTCAAATTTTCAGACCAAGAAAGAAGATCTCCAAAATACATGTGCGAAATTCGGACCATTTACCGAAATCATCCTTCCGCCGTCGAAAAGGGTGAGATTTTTTTTAACCTTACAAAAACTCCGATTAATTGAAGAATAACTCTCCGTCGAATTTTGAATCATTTTTGAAACTTACAATTTCGAAAGTAAAACATATGGCTTTATCACACTATCTTTCCCAAAAATTGATGGAAGTCGTGCATTTCTTTGAAACTCATATAATTTTTCATTCAATTGAAGTCGAAGAAAGGTCAACTTTCAATGAAATTGTGAGAACATCTGGAATTCTTTTGAAACACATCTTTCAGGTCGCCGAAAAACCAGGAACCTGTGCCGGCTACTGCTTCATTCAGTTCAAATCCAAGGAATCTGCCGAGGCGGCCAGAGAGCATTTCAACAACAACAAATTCTTGGTACTTTTAATTTGTTTTAAAAATTGATTTTAAAAATATATTTCATTTTTAAAAGTTAGAAAAATACATGAAAGCTCATTTAGTAAACTATCACTATCTCTCTAGATCCAAAAATAATTCTTGATTTTTTTTCTATTCGTATAAATAAGGTTTATTTTGAAAGATAGGGGAATGCAAGAAAACTCGTTTAGTTCTCTTTCATTATTATTTTACGTTTCAAAATAATCTAAAAATAAAAATAGAAAATTTCAGGGCCGTTCGGTGGCTGCCGATTACGCTCTGCCCAAGGACACTTTTGTGACGATGGTGCACGAGGAGAAGGAGATGCTCAAGAATAAAGTCAAGGTATTTTTTTTGCATTTTTTTAGAATTAGACAGACTTTTAGCTAAAATAGAAATTTATTGAGGAGTGAGGCCCGAAATACGACTTTAACGGAAACTTTTGGCTTAAGGGAAACCACATAAAAGATCCGATATTATCCCTAACTAGATCTGATTTTAGTTGTTTTTTTTCTAGAAAAAGTAAGAAATTTCAGGTTGAAAAAGAGGAGCCAAACCTGTCGAAGAAAACCGAAGATAAGTCACCCGTGAAAATGGAGGCTGAGGATGGGAAGGAGGAGAATGAAAGGTGAGCTTTATTCGTGTACTATTCACATAGAAGATTCATTGTATTTTCCGAAAACTCGTTACCTTTTAAGTTTTTGTGAAACATAATCTATTTTAATGAAATTAAAAAAAAAATTCACGGATTGATTAATTGACTTTCCATTAAAGTAGCTCAGTTATTTTTGAAGCTTATCAAATAATTAAAAAATGTTTATTTTGAATTTTCAGTGATGCAGAAATGGATGAAGAAAATGAAGATGAGGAGTCGGATCTGAAAAATGAGGATGAAGAAGAGAGTGAACCTGAACAGAAACCCAAGAAACAAAACAAGACGGACAAGGCCATCGAAGAGGAGAGGGTCGTTTTCCTGAGGTTCCACATTTTTACCTTTCGAAAGACGGAATTTTTTGTTTTATGTTTCAAAAGAAAAGTTGGACTTTGTCTGAAACCATTTACAATAGTTCTATTTTCCTGTTCTATTGTCCTATCGTTTAAGATTATGAAAGTCACTATCTGACAATGATTCTAATCAATCTTCGTTGTGCTTCAAAACAAATTAGGAATGCTTTTTCAACCTTCTCAGTTATTGCAGACAGGATTCTCTTACTAAAGTCAAATATTTGAATTATTCCAGCTGGTTTTCTAGCCTATTCTTTATCATAGAACGAAAGATACGATTTCAGAGGACTTTCCTTCGACACGACGAACGAAATGCTGAAAGAGGAAATGTCGAAATTTGGCACTGCTCAACTAGCGCTCATCTGCGTGTTTAAAGACAGCGGACATCCGAAAGGTAAATTAGGCCACGTCCACTTTTTTCAGCAAATCCAGGTAAAAAGAAAGATACAATCATTTTAGGAACCGGATTCGTGCACTTTTCGAATAATGAAGAGGCAAAGAAATGCATCAAAAAGTCTGAAGAAAGGGAGCTGATTATTGGTAAAATTCATGCGAACTTTAAAAAATCTGAAAATTTTGAGAAATTTTTTGCGATTTTCAGATGGCCAAACCATCACGGCGGCGTTGGCTCTACCCAGAGAGAAAGCCGAAGAAATGGAAAAGGAGAGGCTGAAGAAGGTTCATTTAATTAATTTATGAATAAAGTAAAATGACTCCCAATTTTCACTAAATTTTCATCGAAATTATTTTGGTGTCTAAAAATTTTAAAATTTACATTAATATCAACTTGTCAAGATACAAATTTGTTGCACTTGTGATACGTTTCAAACCCATATTTATTACTAGTTTTTTACAAAAATAGTTAATTACGGATTCATTCCTCGGGCAACTGCTATACGTCGTGCACTATTCCACTATATGACGTGACCTTTTTCTATATGACCAGAGGTTCTGACCCGTCTTTTTTCCATACTATCTCACCCTCCCTCATCTATTACCCTCAATTATACTCCACGTCAAATAGTGAAATACCGCACGTCATTTAAGCTCACGACATCCCGTCATTACGAGATATAATCACCATTCCGGTATTAGCAAAAACGAAAATTCAGATCCCGAAAGACAACCGCAACCTGCGCCTGCTGCGTTTCGGAGTGATTCGCGAAGGCACGGCAGCAGCCAAAGGAATGAGTGAGGGCGACGCGGCAAAGAGGAAGCAACTCACTCTCGCCGCTAAGAAGAAGCTGGAAAACCTCACCATGTAAGTTGCAAGATTTTAAAAGATATAAAAGATACTTTCTGAAAATTAAAGGATGTTGGACTTCTGACAGAAACCTGTCATAATTTTCAAAAGAAGAAAATCTTGATTAGGTTTCACATTTTTTAGGCTCAAACACTGATTTCCACATAGTTATTCTTTGCTCGTAGTCAGAATGAGCAATTTGAAGGAAAAAAAATCATTTTAGGTTCGTCTCGCCGCTTCGTTTGATGATCCACAATTTGCCTCAGAAAGTGGACGACGCTAAACTGAGGCAGATCTGTCAGAACGCTGCTGGAGGCAAGGCGGAAATCAGTGAATGCAGGGTTTGGAAGGATAAGGACAGACTCGATAAAAGTGTGAGTTTGTAAGGTTCGATGGAGTGCCGAAAATTATAGCTTATAGATGAAAGAATGTTTGAAACTTATTTAAAAAAGGGGTTTGACAATTGAAATTTTTAATTTTGACTTGGATTTTCTAGAAACTTATTTGAAATATTTTCATCAAAAAAGAGCAACAACTAATTTTAAGACACTTTTACTTGAAGTTATATTTTCATTGAAACATACCCAGAAAATTTCAGAATCAACCAAAATCGGCCGGCTTTGGTTTCGTGGCGTTTTCCGAGCACACGGATGCGTTGAATTGCCTGATGAAATTGAACAACAACTCGGAGACTTTCTCGAGCGACAAAAGACCGATTGTCGAATTCTCCATAGAGGATTTGAGGGCTCTGCAATTGAAGGCACATTTTAATTTTATTTATATTCTTTCATTTTGAGGAAAATATTACTTCTTTTCTATTTTGTTATTTTAAAGATTTTTTTTTTATTTTAGAAGGAATTTATTTCAGGAGCAAAGAAAAGCGAAGAGCAAAGGCATAGAAGTCCCTGTGAAGGCGCTCAGCGATAAAATCAAGCAGCAGGTAGGTTTTTTTTATGTTTCAAAGCGTCTTTCGGATAATTTTTTAGCAAAACGTTAATCACGCAATCAGAATGATGCGTTTTAGAGAGATCTTGTGAAAATAGCTATCTTACAGAAATTCATCAAATAACTCATTATGTTTCAAGAAAAATTAAATATCTTATCAAAATTTTATGGGTAATGGAAGTTGACAAAGAAGTTGTGGAAAAATATAATTTCAATAAAATTCGGGTTTTTCAGGTCCGTCAGTCAATTGGCCAAATGCACTCTGCGGGCATGAAGTTCTTGCCGAAATTCGTCGGTAAAAAACTCAGACATCGAAATTTGACCGGCAAAAAGAAGAAGCAGGTTGAAGCCAAGAAAAAAGCTGTGAGTTTTTTCTCTGATTTTTTAGAATGTGTGTCAGGAGTCTTAAAGCATATGATTGAGATACATAAAAGTCAATTCTGTAGGTACGAAGATTGGAAATATAACAATTGATTCTAAAAAAAACATTCTAAATTTTTTTTAAGTTTCAGAAACAATTAGCTTTTATCTCAGGCTTTATAGTTAATCTGTCACGTATACAGTAGAAATTAAGAAAAATATCTGAAATCCAAAGTCGTCGATGTTTTCCTTCCATAATTTTGAACTTGCAGAAAGCCGCCAAACACGGTAAACCTCTGCCTCCCCCGCAGAAGAAGAAAACCGCGAAGTCTATCAAAAAGCCGACAAAATCCGAAGCGAACAAGCAGGTGAAAAAGAGGAACAAAAAGTCCGTCACCAAATATCTCACCTTGTCCGGATAATCAGCGTTGATTTTTTAAATTTTTTCCGAAATTTATTTATCTTACTATAGAAGTCACTTGGTTTTATTTTTTCGGAAAATGAGTTATTTTTGCAGTAGACTGGATTTTATATCGGTAACTTGTAAAATTCCTAGAAATTATAGGTTTTTCAAGTCACTGATTCACCTTTCTTGTTTTCGTTATCCAATTTTGTTGAGCGTTGTTATTTTCTTGTTGAAGATTAAAGAATAAAGTTTATCGTTTCATTTGCTTTCCTTTTTGAAAAATGGTTTGAAAGCCTAACAAAAATAACTTTGGAATTTGGGATGTCCATTTTTGAGACTTTTTCGAAAGGTTTCACCATTTAATAGTCCCGCCCTATTTTGCTATCCTTTCGATAAATGCAATATTTCGAAAAAGCTCATTTTTAGGTCTATTTTTCAGAATGAAGCATAAAGTGGACATTCCCTCGTTGATGGGCGTGGTTTTCTCGAAAATCGAGGATTTGGATGAATTGCCGCACGAAGTCGACGACACGATGATCGACAAGATTCTGGACGTCGCCAAGGATCAGGGTCAGATTTTTTATTTATTTTCTGAAGTTAATACGATTTAAATTTCAAGAGATTGTCACAAAATGGCAAATGGGAAAATTTTCTTCTTTATCATTTTGTGTTTGTTGTACATTTATTCTTCAGAAGTATGCATTTTGTTGGAAGAAGCATAATTTCAGAAAGTTTCAATATGTTGAGTAATTAAAGAATTTCAGAAA
>LIAE01006533.1:171554-201078 GCA_002287525.1 Diploscapter pachys | reverse complement strand
AGCCGAAAAGCAGGGAAATCCCGACGATTCTGCTGACGAAAATGGTCCAGGATCTGACTCAAGACAAACGGATTATCAATGATGACGTCAACGAGCAAGGTGGGCTTTTCGAAAATTATATTTTGTCTGTCTGTTTGTCAGTCGGCCTCCAGATATTGGTAATTTATTTCATAGGTGACATTTATTATTTAAAACACCAAATTATTTATTTTAAAGTTCTAAAGATTCTCCAAGCCGTTGATTATCAATCCTTGAATGGAAAATTTATTATGCTTTCTTCGAAACATACGATTCTTCAAAATTTAATTTCAACACGCGTTCATTGCACCTTTCCAATAAAAAGTCATGGTTATTTCAGAAACATCTCTTTTTTTTCAGACCTCGAATCCTTGGTGAATTTTCTGCGCAAACTCGAGGCGGTGCTGATGTCCTCCAACCCCTCGTCTTCGCCTCGTCTTCAATGTACCATTTTGGATTGTTTCTGTCAGACTTGGCTACTCGGAAAAGTCACTGAATGCAATGGTAAGAATTTGTAAAAAAAAATTCACTAGTTGTACGCCACCATTATTTTTGTTGTTTTAACTTATAAACCTTGAAGTTAGGGAGATGAAGAAAAAAACTTATGGATTTTAAAGGAGTTCTCAGAGAAAGCATCGTTTCTCACTGAAAAATCCGATTCATTAACTTCTTTATCTTTCAGTAGAAATATTTGTCTCTTATTTTTCAGAACTCTTCAGTTGGTGCTGCGATAAGCTCGCTGATAAAAGCTGTACGCTTTTTGTCCAGGTATTTTTAAAACAAATTTCTATCGTTTTTAAAATATTATTGCTTTTTCAGACAGCTATCGTGAAATTCCTTTTGAAAAACGTGGATTCGCTGCCAGGCGAGAAAATCGAGCCGATCTACGCATTTTTCACCGCCAAAATCAGTCCAAATAATGTAGGTTTTAAGATGTTTATCTGGTCTGAAAGCTGAAGCTAAACTAATTGATGACACACCCTGATGAAAACATTCAAAATTCTGGTAGTTTTCATGCTTTAAAATAACATTTTACTTTTCTGAAATTCTTAATTATTGTTTTTGTGCTTATAAAGCCATTCAAAATTTCCGTTTTACTAAAGGTTTCACTGATTTCAGAATACCTAATTGAAGAAGAGCTTTCATTATCCTCCTCACATCCCAATCCTTTCTAAAGTAAAACTTTTAGATCCACTCATCAGCGCATTACCTGGAGATTCTGTCGACTAAACCTGATCTCCTGTCGTTGGAAGATCGATTGAAAGTGCTGAAGTACGCCCAGAACACGAGCCAGGATCTACCATCCAAAATGATGCCTCACATCGTCAGGATTTGGTGAGATTTTGAAGATATTTTAATATTTCATCCTTAAAAGTTGGAGACTAAAAATTTGAAGATTTTCGAATATTTGAAAACTTTTGAAACTTATCTTGATTTTTGGAATGACTGAATTTTTGAAATTGCTCATGATTTGTAACATTTTTCAAAGTTATTAGGCTTGTATGATCTCACCCCAACCTCGTGAACTTCGCTTTTTGAAATTTCCCTAGATTTAAGAATTCTTGAAACGTATTTAATTGTCTCAGCGATCTGAAGAACTCGGGGCATTGCGAGTCGATTTTTTCGAAATAAAAATTCAATTTAAAATTTCAGTGACATGAAGCATTTCGACGCCGAATTGCTGAAGGGAGAATGGAAAAACAGTCGGAATCGAATCAGGATCGGAGTCTGCTTTCTGGCAAGGCTAGTTTTATTTTATTTTGTTTTACTACAGTCGTAAAATCACATTGATTTTTCTATAATAATTGAATTTTTGAATTTGTGCGAAATAGCTTTCCTTCTTATTTTGATTCATCTAATTGGTGCCTACTTTCAGCTAAAGCCATTAAAAAATTTATTTACAAATTGCAAACAAAGAAATCTAGTGATTTTGAGACTCTCCTAAATGTGACTAGACGATGGGTAGACCTGATCGCAAATGAGGTTGTGGGTGGGAATGGCAGACAGGGCTGCGATCAGAATGCCCGTTGCATCAGCCACTGATACGGCGGACAACGCGAATTCACGAATTTTTTCGTCCACCTAAAATTACTAATCAAAAATTGACGTAAATTTTTTTTGCCTTTTAAAAATGATAGTTTTGAGTTTTTTGAGTCTTCGTGAAATTTTAGAGAATATTACTAGGCGAAGACATTTCAAGAATGAGATAGAGAAGCAATTACTTACTATGAATCTTTGCGAAACTTAGGAAATTTGTTATTTTTGAACTAAAATTTGATCACTTGACACATGGACCCCAAAAACTTTTAGACAAGGAAGTCATTTTAGAAGATTTTAATGAAGTATCATTTTTATGATGACGTAATTTTATCACATTCGTTCTAGAAAGGTGGAACCAAGGATAAAAATGATGATGTGAGATTTCATCTGAATCTACAAAAACTGAGACCATATTTTCAGGTGTTTCTAGGATGAAATGAAAAAGAAATGTGTTACGATTTCAGCTATTTTTAAGGCAAATGATAGCTTCCATGACTGAAGTTTCCTTCTTGATTTTGGAGTCAACTTTGGATATGTTTTGAAAAACCTTCGGTATTGTCGAAACGACTTGGATGTTGATTTTTTGAGCGGTCGCGTTTCTAGTTAACGATAAAATGGGAAGATTATGAATATGTTTCGGAAAAAGTCAAAGTTTTATCAAATTTAGCTTAGTTTGCTAAGCCGTTTACTTTCTCTAGATAATTTAAATTTCGATTTTTAATTCAAAAGTCCACCAACCTTTCTATGAATATGATGAAAGGCGTTCGCATAGGCCCATCCCCCGATAAGTCCTTCGTAAATGACAATTCCGGCCGCTATCCCGAAATGATAGAAGAACGGATTGTAGGCGTTGATCACAAACAGAATTAGGTTGATCATCTAGAACTTTTGTTTAATCAAACGGACTATAATAACCAATTGCTATCAGCGAAGTTATGAGAATATTCGATTTTGAAACATTTTGAGTATTTTTAATTTAGTTGGGTTAGAGCTAGAATGCTCTTGTAAAAAACTTATGCAGATTAGGTATCTTTTGAAAAGTATCATCAATCTTGAAAATATTCAAGAGAAACTTGATCAGATCATTTCCCTCTAGATTTTTTTTTTATGAAGAAGCGATTTTTTAACGTTAAAAAATAAAATATATATATTACCTGTAAGAAGGGCATCAATGCGATCGAGAACATTCCGGAATGTATCCAATTGACTGAGGATCGAGATATGAAACATCCGATCGCGTAGCAAACCTAAAATTATTCCTTTTGTTTCAGGAAATTCTAGAACTTATTATTTGATAAGAATAACTCATAAATCTGATTATTATAAGTTTCAAAAGTTCTCCGTTATTTATTATTTCAGACCTTGGTTAATTCTTTTGGACCACGAACCTCTCAAAAAATATTTATATGAAAAAGAATAACTAAAAAAATCGATTTTTAATCACGAATTTTTTACTTACCGCAAACCATCTGTACTGTTCTGTAGGTGACTTCGAGAAACTATGATTGCAATCAAAAATCGTCAATTCATGCTAAACTGCAGTTTTTTTTTAACTGATATTTTTAAAACTCACGATTCCTTGATTTATCAGATATTCTGTGAAATATACAATGACTAGAGGGATCATATATTTGTAGAGGAGCTAAATTTGTCCCTGTTAATTGTTGAGAAAATCTAAAATTACTGTAAGATGCTTCATTTTCGACATTAACGAGTCGCCGTGAATGTTATGTTCGTTGGAAATTCCCCTAAAATATCGATTCATTGAGTTTTGAAAAATAGAAGGTACTTTTTAAAATCGATCCACGTTGATGGGTCAGAGATTTTGAGACGTCTAATCGTATCGGGAATTTCGATGATACAGAAGTAACTAAACTTGGCATTTTATCTTTTTAATTTCGACGAAATAGATGTATCGATTTATCCTTCTCGTTTCTGCTATATAGAATTCAATGAAACGTATTTGAGAAAAAAACTCTCGAAAGTTCGATTTTGTATAAATTTTTCCCATGCAATAAGGCGACCAGTCTGCCATGCCTAATACTTTGAAAAACAACGGAAAATGAAGGTATTGTGTGAAAACGAGAGAAGAAAAGGGTCTCGTTGGGACTTTTCTTCCCTATCTTCATTATTCACCTCTCAATTTCTCCAAAATATCGTAAACGGAGCGCATTTTTAGAGTATAAGACTGAGGAATCAAATTTTCATTTGGGTAGAAATTGTGAAAATATTTCGAAACAGAATCCAATCATTCCCAAAGGCTTATTTTAACAAAAGAAAATACAGATATTCAGTTTTTTTTTTATAAATAAAAATCCGTAATTCTTACGTGACAATCAGGACGAATATCGGGGGAACTAGAATAACGAACATAGCGATGCGAGGGTCCAAATCGAGCAGGCTATCATCTGTCAAAGAGGCGTAGATCATTGAACCCGCAATTCCGGCCATTCCTGTGCCAGATGACCAGGCTCCAATCGTGTACCTAATTAGGGAGTTCTTAAGTAGGGTAATTATCTTTTTGGTATGTTGGAGTCCTTTGAGCGTGTATACAATCGTTAACTTTTCGGTCAAGAATATTTGATATTTGAAATGGGTAATTAACCACGAGATTTGATAATTGAGTAATTAAAGGATAATTAAGTAATTAACTCGAGCTAATTTGAGGCTTACTTATCGTAGTGCGACGCTAAGCCCAAAAATGACGATTCCCCAAATCCATAAGCCAACGAGCAAATCAGAACTCCGCAAAGCCGCATCGTCAGAGATTCAGATAGGGCGGCTAATAATAAAGCGATCCCCTGAGCGATGCACAGAAGCACTTGACGGAGACTAAAATTTATCTTTTTGCTTGTAAAAATGAGGTCTTTTGTTGAAATGATTATGATTATCTAATTTTATTGAAAAATTCGTTGCCCTATGATTTTCTAATTTCACCTGTAAGGAATGCGATGGATGAAAAATGGCGCTAGAATTTTTATGATGAGAGCCGGAACGATGTTGCAAATCAAAACGTAGCCGGTACTCTTCGTGGTACAATGGAAGTGGTTGCGTTTAGTCTAAATTAGGAACTTTTCGTGCTGACATACAACCATCTGATCATTACTATAATTTGTTTACATCATTTTATAACTTTTAAAACCCATTCCAAGATGAATTTTTGGACTCGAATAACATACCCTTTCAAACCAAAAATATTTTCACTTTGGAAAATCGAAAACAAAAGGTTAGCCCAACTTTTGTTTTTATTGACTGATTTTGAACGGAGATTATTTCGGTCATAAAATTTTCGGACTAACCAGACACAAGTCGTTGGGATTAGAGAAGAGCGTATGATTCAAGGGATTTGAGCCCTCGGTTTGGGTTGATCTGGTTGAACTGTGATTCGAGGCATCGGATAGGATATCCTTAGCTGCTGTGAGCATCACAACATAGGCTACGTTGTTCGCTAGACCGAAGATCCTGGAAATATGCTAATTTTGAAGGGAATTCTCTTTTTTTTCTAAGAATTTTGCCAAAATCTTAATCTTACCAAAACGATAAATAATTCCTCAGGTAGGACCGAGATTCCGACGCCGAAGCCGTCATTTTTTGCCTAAATTTAAAAATTTCAATTGAATGAAAAATCATCGATAAAAAATTCGATTTAAAAATTTGGATTTTCAAAGATCCAGCAATAGCATTGAAACGTTGAGAATTGCTTGAATGTGTTTTTTGGATACATGCGGTTAAAAACTGAAATTTAATCGGGAATGAGTTTTCGAGGCCTAAAGAATTCAATTTGCAATCCTACGAATTGGTCTGGGTAGGTATTCACAAAAGTCTCGAACAAGTACGATAAATTAAAAATCCTAGAAAAGTTTGCTAAAATCACTTTCAAAAATGGTCAACATAAAATCATGCTCGAATAGCCCTTGTTCGATATCTCTAGTATTCTCTCCGATTTCAACCGATTAGAGGGCGGTGCCTCATAGATTTGGTTGTCTATTGGTACATGATTGCTGAGTTGAGCGAATTTGAAGTGAACCAAAATATTAGACAGCAGTAAAAACAAACAAACCCATGTTATGTAAAATGAAGTACAATAGAGGAAAACTGGTTGGGATGTAATTTTGTCAGAAAACTAGAAAAATAGGAAAAATGGATGTTTCAGATTCTGACTTGAGAAAATGGATGATTTTAAAGTTTAATTCTGCGTACATAGTTTATCCAAAAGATATTGAGACTCGTCAAATTTTCAAATTTAGAAGTTTTAGAAAGGTATGAAAATTAGTTAGGTTTCAGATTGTGATTTAAGAAAATATATGATTTTGTATTCAATTATTCAATTAATGAAGTCTTCACAATTTCAAGAAGGAAAAAAACTTCAATTCCATTGTCAGGTGCGTCGAATTCGATTCGAAAAATTCAGGGAAGTTTTTCTTTGTGAAAACGAGGGCGGAGAGAATTTTGATTGATCATACAACGATTTTGACGGTAATGAAGTTTGAAATCGATGAAATGCACCCATAATTTCTAGGCTGTCAAGGAAAATGAGAATATACTGAAGTTGAACGGAGTTAAATTTTAGAAACGATGAAGTATTCCGAAATTTATATATAAATTAGAAAGTTTATTGTAGTTTCAAGGCTTTCGCCTTCATTTAGATGATTATTGTAAGAAAGCAAACTAAAGTTAGCGATATTAACTTTGGAAATATGGTGAAGTTAACAACTTCAAGATAATAAGGAAGCTATGCGAGGTCAAATGAATTTAGCATAATAATTCCGGTCCACCAATGTGAAGAATGTACGAAAATTATACGATAGAAATGAAGTTCATATCGAACAATCGTTGTAACGGAATGTCAAAGAAATAGTGTGGCTGGTAATTAACCATTGTTGTTGATGAATGGATGGTAATCACAAGAAATGGGCAGTTTCTCAAATTTTCGAACTTCGAAATTATTTGTGAAAAACCGTGTTTTGGTTCTCTTCAATTGGAAGAAAACAAGATTTGACAAATTGAACCATATTTTTCTAATTACGATGATCAGACTAAAATACGGAGTAGAGTACTGGATGTTCGAATTTTTTGAAAGAAAAAAGTGATCAGCTAAATTTTGAGATTTGGAAAATTGAACCTGGAAATCTTGCGAATCTATTTCAAATAGTGATCGAATGACGATGCCATTTTGGATGAACAATGATAGGTATGGAATATGAGATCGGATATGATGACGATAAGAAGTCAGGAGAGAATGGAATGTGACTGATTTGTAATGGTCAAACAATCTCTAAAGACTATCATACCTTTCCCGCTTAAACATGATACCCTTATGTGCTAGCCTATTTCCTGACCCTATTCTTTATCATTGACGATAGATTTTTCTAACTACCCCTTGATCATATGGTTTATGATAGTTATGATGCGTTGAAGGAAGACATTTTGTCGAGGAAATTTTTGAGAAAATATAGGAAAACGTTGCATGATAACCTGAGAAAACATCTAAGTAGATAGGCCTTTTATACCGTTTACAGTAGTTTTGGAAAGAGAAAGTAAATGTTTAGATAAAATGGGAAAATTCAACGAATTCGCACAAGTTTTTAGATAATGCGAGAGTTTTAGCTGAATAAGTAGGACGCTTTATTTCGAATAGAAGATTTGAATTTATACCCCCATTTTTCCTTCAGACTGATCCTCCGCTATCGAAACCGTATGGTTTCTTTTTCAATACTGTGAAAGCATGCGAATTGAAGAGAGGAAAAGAAACTCCCTAGGTTGAAGCAAACAACGCAATCATACGTTGCCAAAGGCATGGTTACTTTACATAGTGGATAACGCAGATAGCCTGTTACAAATAGACATGAGCAACGACTCGAGTACTTATGTCTTCCATGTTTTTGTTAAAAATGCTAAAATGACGATCAAATTAAGCAAACTTGGTGAATAATACCAAAATCGAACGAAATTTGACGTTTCCTAGGTTTAAATGATGAACTTTTTTGACGAAAATGACTTATTCTTACTAAATTTCGTCTCATTTTGACATTTACGTCTTGTGCGTTTCACATGAAGGCTGATCATCTTTTGTAGTGTCAAACAGGGTGCGTTCGTGTAAACGAAGGTACGCTTTGACGAAATCGAAAAGATAGAGGGAAAAGGTGTAACCCTCAAATGTCTTTTTATTTCAATTATATATAATATATAAGATTTAGAAGAGAAATGTATTAATTAAAAAACTAAATTAAAATATAACATATTGAACTTTTATCTTTATGATTTTTCATGAAGTACAGCTGTGATTATTAAAATTACTTAATCCAAAATGCAAAATAAAAATGCGCAAATTTTAAAAATGAAATTTTCAGCATCGATATGCCTCATTTCGTTAACAATTATCGTCAATTGGCGACCTCGATTCTGCTCTCGAAAGAAACAAAATTAGAAGATATCCTGCCGCTGCTCAAATTCATGCAGAGGGAGGTAAGAATTTTCTAGTTCATATTAATTTATTATTTGTAAAAATATCAATATTATCAGCGGTAAAAATTCGATAAGTCATTAAATTTTTTTGAAGCATACATATCGTTGGTTGAAGATAAAATCGATATTCATGTAGTAGCAATTAGTAATCGAATTGAGGGCGAAATAGTGAGTCGTGTAGAAAAGAAACGGGACGAATAGCGCTATTTTTGAATATCGACACTCTCCCAATCAATGATATCTTCTATCATTTTTAGTTTTTGTGTTGGCATATACTCTGAGCCTATCAATCCAAACCTTATCAATTACGCTATTATCATTTTTCCTGAAACTTATGCACTTTCAGTAACATTATATGATCGCTAATCATTGCTAAAAATTGCCTAAATTATCCATACAATTTTCTGAAACCTATAAAATTCAAAATTTGCAGATGCTATTGGATTTCATCGAGCGGTGGGCGTCAAATGGGAGTTTCGCAAACAAGAAAATCTCCCCTTTGAATTCGCTCGGCGCGTTCATTCAACACGACAATTTGCATGGGCTGGAATTGAAATACTTTGGCAAATTCGTCGAGGCATTGCAAGAAAGAATTGTGGTAAGGAAAATCCAAGAAAATACTGTAGAGCGAATTTGGATTTTTAAAATTTCAGGATTTTAACACAACTAATAGAATTTTTAAAAATCTGTACATTTTCATGCGGAAACTTGATAAAATTGCTAAGAATGTGGTAAATACGTTCATTTTCGTTTGTTTTAAATTTCATCTACATACTAATTGTAAATGAATTGACAGACTTGGTTAGAACTTGGAAACTTATGAAATTTCCTGAAGATAGAAATTTCAGTCCCCATCAGAATCCTCGCATGTGATCATCGCCGCATTGAAGAAGACTTTTGGGTTGGAGGCTTTTGAAGATCAGCAAGTCAAGATGATACTTTGTGGAATATTGGAGAAAGGTAATTTCCATGTATTTTTTTTTTTTCAAAAATAGAATTTATTCTTCTGAAAAATATTTTCAGAAAATGAGATTTTACCCGCTTTATTTTAGAACTCGAAAGCCCCGAATGGGAGGCCAGAGACAATGCGCTTGAAATCCTGCTTCTCCTGCCGAACTACCGTCATTTGATAGGTAAGATTTTAAGAGTTACTAGATGTCCTATGCTCTATAACCTCCAATAGGATTGCTATAAGTCGAGTATTGAGAATATCTATGAAAACTTGAAACACGACATTTTTAAAAATAGTTTTTGGATAGGCATTTAAAATTTTATCACGATAGCCTCATGAAATTGGCAACGATTTCAAAGTATTGATGTGCTGACCATTTCAAATTTTTAAACATGTTTTTTGCATTTCAGTCGATCTTCACAAATTCATCACCGACGAATCACCGTATGTTCGTGCGACGGCACTCAAGTTGCTCGAGAACATGGAAGGCAGAATAAAATTGGAAGTATGCGAGAAAATACTCTATGAGGAGAATTCGTCTGAACCGAGGTAGATTTATCGATTTCTAAAAATTTGCCAATTCTTTGAAATGCTGATATTTTCGAGGTCTAAACTTATTGAGTGGTTTGTGGTTTAAAGCAATACCAGACAATTTTTGATTTTCATAAAGTCATGCTCTTAAGATCTATTTCTAGCAATAATTAGATAAATGGTTTATTTTGTAGTTCACGATTTTTCGTCATAGACGACGTAAACAAAACAATAGACCTATAAATACATTTTCATAAATCGTATTTTGCAACCTATTTTATGCAACATTTTTACAATTTTGCATCTTTCAGGTTGATCTGTCTTCGTTCGCTTCTGTCGAATTTCAGTGCTAGCGAAATTATGGCTGTGATCTCGATATGCCTTTATAATTTGCTTGAGGACTACGATATGCAAATTTTCAGGTACATAATTATTCCATTTTAAAACCAGATTGGATTTTTAACTTAGACTAAAATGATTGAAATTCGAATCATTTACATCTGAGACTAAATTTTCGGATCAACTTTGCAATTGATTTTAGAGAGCTCGTCCCGATTCTGCAGAATATGATGAAAGCAAAGGAATTTCAAGATGGCGTTAGAAAGGAGTTGGAACAATGGAGAGAGGTGGGAGTTTCTTTGTTCGAAATGTTTTTATCATTATTATTGTGGAAAAATCCCGAATGTGGATAATTTGTGAAACACTTCATGAAAATTTTGATAAGTGATATTTCACGTCTAATCGAATTGGAAGACATCAAATATTTGAAAGCTCGCATATGAAAACCTGTGAAACTTATTTCAAAATAGAAGTGTAATTGCACTTCGATGAAGCTATAATATCAACTTGCTAAAGAAATGAAAATCTACGAATAACTTGAAACTTACTCAAATTTTCACCGTTCCATTTTTCAGGACCCTCAAATCGGAGTTTCGGTTCGTCAAATCCTCGGCGAAAATGAAAACGATCAAAGTAATTCGACCGACAAAAAAGATACTGCCGCTGAAAAGCTCGTAGAGGAATTTGTGGCTGCTCTTTCTTCCCACTGTCCTGCAGATGAAGTTATCGATTGCTATTGATTTATCGATTTTTCATTTCAAACATCCCAACCGTTTTTATTACTATGCTTCGACATGTGATCAAATTTTTAAAGAACTGAAAATATTTACCCTAGAGTATTAAATAGAAGACCATTGACTTTTATTCGATGTTTCACGGTATTTTGTTAAGAGAAAAGCTGTCGACTTTTGGATCTCAAAATTTCTTACGGGGAATAAATTTGATTTTTTCTTTAATTTGACTTCATTGCCTCATTTCCCATTCACGGTGGCTCTCTTCAAGATCCTACGCCTGGCTGCGTTGGTCTGCGTGATTCTGGCTCATGGGAATTTTTCGAAAGAAGCGATTTTTTCACTGTGTTATGACTAGAGAGGCCAAGTCTCCCCCTTTCGAGGGAGAGAAAGAACGCACGAAATTTTCCGTCGTTTCAATTATCGTTAATTATCTCGTTAATTAGTCGATAGTTTCATGAAACCAAGACACTGATTAGAAAAATAATAAATGTCGCCCCAAATGATGGCGTCGTTGGTTTTTCGAAAAAAAAGGCCTTCTGAAGGCATGAACGACGTCGAAACTCGACGATACAGGTCATTTTCCAACAAGTTTCCAACGGATTTGGATTCTCCATAGTCGATTTAGTTTACCTACATTGACAGTTTATTAACTTAGATCGACACGGGTGAGCACAACTACTTCAAAATTTGACGTGAAAATGCTAGCGCTAAACGCAGTACGCGTAAAATACGTAGTGAGAAAGGGGAAAACTGTCCTCTACTTTTCTCCTCAAAAAATTTCTCCGCCATTCTCCCAGATTTTTAATAAAATCATCAAAGACAATGAGACATCGAATTTCTTCGAGAATACGCGTGGAAAAGCATCAATTCTTGACACATGATGAAGAATAGAGCTGGAAAAATGATTGGAATTTGACGCGCAGTTTTGGATACATGTGTCAGCCAATTGGAAATGACGTGCATTGACACGATTGCTTTGTTGCATCATTCGATTATGCTACAGGCTGGCAGAAATTTGTGATGAGCACTCGGTCGAAAGTCATGAAGAAGTTTCTGAACATGTTTCGAAAAGAGCCAGGTTGGTTGTATTCGATTTTGGTTAATAATTTTTTTATCTACTGATTAACAGGAAAAACATAAAAGGATCATTAATTATTTCTAAAATAAAAACATTATGCGCTAGTTTGAAAATAAGCTATCAATGAAGATCAACTTTATTTGGCATCCTTATGAATTTTCATTTAGAGTCGAAAGTAAATTAAAACGGTTCATAACCTTTCAGAAAAGTCCATAGTATCATCATCTAATCATCGGAAAGTAAATAGGTCGTCAGAATGTACGTCTGGGCTAGGTTTAGGCTACTTTTCGAATGTTAAGATATTTCATTTTTACTTTGCCGCGCGCTCTCTAAAATTTAATCTGTTGTCACAATTGTCATTGAACAAAGGGAAAATAGGTAAAAAAATGAGTTAGAGATAAAAAGACTAGAAAAAGAGCAAACCTTTAAAATCTCACTCATTTTCTATCTTTTTCTTTTAACTCAAACCAAAGCATTTTCGAAGGTTGCTGTTCTAAATTAGTCATTCTTTCTCTGCAAATAGTTGATATTTTGGACGCCTTATTTTTGGTTTATCTATGATAAAGATCGATGCATTTTATTTCTTTAGAATTGTATCTCCTAGTAATCTCGGAATTATCGCCAACTTCTGATTTTTTTACTTAAAATTTGTTGAAACTTACATCCAGTATCTCAAAAGATTTCTATTTATCAAACTTTGACGTTTTCGACCCGATATTTGAATCTTGCTGAGAAATATCGTGGCCTAGTTTCAATTCGCTATTCATCATTATGGATAAGATAATATTCGACAATAACGAATCGTATATCGGATCGGTAAACTTCCAACGTCTACTATTTCTATTTTCTATTGAAGATTATCGAAGTTTTAAGTTAGATCTTTAGATCCGAATATGACCCTTCGAACATCGAGATTAAGCAGTTCTGAACCTGACCTATTGACCGATAGACCTTCCGAGTTGCAAGATCAAATTCTATTCGCTCTATCAAGGGACTTGGATAACAATTGTTTGTAAGCTACCTCAATAAAAATGTCCAGATTTAGCGAATAGCTTCCTTGAGATATTGTTCGCTAAACTAGCCCTTTCTGAAGTTTCACTTTGAAATGATTTTTTCAGACAGTACCAAAGTTGCCAAGATTTGACGGAAGTCGGAAAACGAGATCCTCTAGGGCCTAGAGATTCAACTGCCAACTACTTTACGCCCAGAGCGACGATCAAAAAGGTGGACTTCATCACGCCGAAACACAGCATTTCTGAAGGTACGTCATTTTCACCTAGGAATTTGCGGCCTATAAAACTGGAGTGATAAAGAACGATCATTTTCTCATTTCAATGGAAGAATAGAACGCTTCAAGTTCAACTTACAGACATTCTATCATGCAAATTTTTTCTGTTTATTTTTGAACTTATCTAAAGTATGATATCATTGAAAGCGTTTAATTTTTTGAATAGGCTTCAGAAACTTCTCACCGAGGATATAAAATTATAGAATGTTCAGCGAGTTTCTCAAAAATTATTATCAAAATGGTATTTTTAGCCCCGATAAACATGGTTTCCAATGTTGCCCCTTTCTTCAAAACGTCACGATCCGAGCCAGACACTACGCAAAAAAATCATCATTCAAGTAAGCCATTAGTCCAATTCATTCCAGCCACTCTATAAATTCCCTATGTTTACTCATTGACGAAGTTAGACACGAAGAGTATTTGGAAAATTTATGTTACTGTTTGAATAACTGATTACAGGCGATTATTTGAAACAGTTTGGGGTCATTATATCATATCATCATAAATAAAATTATAACAGAATAAAACGGTCAGGGATATTTTTCTTATCACTTGTGAGTCACCATTGTTATCAATTATAGTACACTTTTTATCAATATTTTCGTGAAAATAATGACAGGAAGTGGGTGTAATAAGAATGATATTTATGAGGTGTATTAGGGCGCGTTTATACTTCTTGATATTGATACGATGCCAAAAATATTAACTTACCCCTAGTGAATCAGGTCAGGTAACAATGAACTCGTAAAAGTAGCGCAAGTGTTTATTTCATTATCATTATTGCGCCATGTTTATTCATTTTCGAAATTTCCTTCATGATTTTTTCTATGATTCATTGAAATCCTTATGACGCAGGAGATTTCGAATATTTTGCTCCTTCATTGACACTGAACCCTATAATTACTCGGTTTTATGATGTATAAAAGTATCTCCTCGAGCCGGTTTATTTTGCACCTTTTATCGAAAATTATGCGCTATTCGAGCATTAGAATAGACTTAGATGATTAGATTTTTACCGTAGACTAGAATGGACTTTTCAAAAATTTCAATTTATTTTTTTTAAACATTTTACAAATTCCTTTCCATACTTTACCATTTTGAATAACTCTTCAGCGTAGATTTTCCTAATTGGAATTTCCGAAAATTCGATTATTTCCCTGGATTCCAAATTTCTCGGATTTATTCCTCGTAATTTCCAGATCTAATCGGTTATATGACTGGACGAGGTCACCGAATTGCAGCCGGCGACGCAGATTCCAAACCGAGACGACAGGTAAAAATATATTTTGGACATTACGCATCAGATTTTTCTGATCGAAATATTCTGGAGTTGGAGAGTGGAGTGCCGTAAAGGCTGCATTTTTCTTTGATTTTTTCTCAAAAATCTTCATGTCACTTACGAGCAAATTATGCAAGTTGTTTTTACCCATTTTCTCTCCCTTACTTTTCCAGAAAAGGAAATAGCAAAAGGCGTTTTTCACCGACTTCATAAAACTCCTAATCAAGAGAAAAAATTTGCAGGCCTTCACGGAGTCGAAAAGCCCGAGCCATTTCAAACAGTCCAGGGAAATCCTCGACGCACTCGATGCTGCCAAACTCAAGCTCAAGGCCATGAGCGAGGATATAAAAAGTTGGTATTTTTATTATTATTTTTCTTTATGAAAAAATAGAAATGAAATGTTTATTTGCTGGAAAAAATACGAAATTTTAAAACGTACCTAGTTTTTTAATGGTTCTTCTTAATTTTTTTCTTAAATTTCCCTGTCAGAAAAAATGTTTAGGTCAAAATGGATTAAAATTATCGAAAATTTGAAAACTTATCAAAGTGTTTTTCGTTGAAAACGAATCCTCCAGACCAATCTTTTCTCCCAAAACTTGTCAACTGTACAAATTTTTGAAACCTGCAAAAATCAGGTGTAACCATCCAGTAATTTCTCACTCTTCCAAAGTTCGTCGAAACAGAAGTATTATTTTGCCAAGTAGAAGGTAGTCTCGACTAGGTTTCACTATTTTCTATCTTTTGCCTCCCTTCCTTTCCTCCTTTCTGACCTCCATTCGTTTTGGCCCTTTGCGCGGTAAATAACGTGAAATTGGCGCATTTTTGGTGGATCTTCGCCAATTTTATCGGCTTTTTCAAATTCTTTCCGCCATTTTCCCGAATTTTATCGATTTTTGCGATGAATATCCACCAAATCCAATCGAACTATTCATCGAGTGGCGACGAAAATCAGGACGAATTTCGGTCCCTGATGGGAGGTACGAATTTTTAAATTTTTTGGCAATTTTCATAAGGATTTTTTTTTAAATTCCAGCCTTTTACTTTTATTATTTCTTTTATTTTTCTAACTCAAATAATACAAATTTAAGAGATTTGCGAGAGATTGGCGCAAAAACGCGAAAATAATCAGTATAAAACTCGTCAGAATGACACGGCTTTGAGTAATTTTGCATCGGCTAATGATTGTTCGGTATCGAAACGGATTTATGATGCGTAAAACCGTGATTTTTGAGATATCAGCCAGTTTCCAATGGTCTATTCTAAAACATATGGCGAAGGATTTGGTTTTCCGATCGATTAATGTGCGTGTCTTTTTTCTTTTCCCACATTATTTGGGATCAAACTCTCTTGGATAGAGTTTATCTCGATTTTGAGCACAAAAGATTATATTTTTGGCAAAAATTTTATTATCTTTGCAATTTTTGAAGGCATATTCTTTTTGATTTTCTATGAACGGTAATAATTATCGGCGCATGAAACAGACCTACAAAAAAGTGCCAACCTCCCCGGATTTGACTAGGACTTATAGTTTAGGTTCGGATAAATTTTCTGAAAATTTGACAAAAAATCAATATTTTGTCAATTTTTAGTCAAAATATGAAAATTTGAAAAAGTAATCATTTAAAAAAAGATTCAGATCCACCTCTGTTGGCTTCGAATCGAAATACAGCCGCTTCACTATCGTCATTGAATGATCCGAATCGGTTAGTTGATTTTTTTTTTTAATTTTTGCTTTCACTCAACGATCTATCTACATTATTCCTTTTAGAAATTATCTTTCTATAGAATTTTTTGAAGCATATCTTTCTAGTGAAACTTTTCTTTTCTAAAAATCCAGGCATTTTTGCAATCGATCGAATTCAAGGTTGCGCGCCCCGTTAAACTTTGCTGTTGCAAAATGAATCATTTTCGATGTTAGTTGAGATGCTATCCGTTGGCATACAATGCACAATGCATTTGTGAGAGTGTCTTTGAGAGAGACCGACATTGTTGCAAGGTGGTTGGAAATACGAAAAAAATTAATCGGGTGTGAAAGTTAGTGATTTTTTGGACAAAATAAGAATATTTTGGAGACTTTATGAAGCAAAACTTTTCGGACTATACCATCATTTTTGCTATATTTTTTATTTTGGAAATTTTTGAAACTTTCATTATTATTTAATCTTCGCGGCGAAGTTCTTTCAATTTTTTATTTGATTCGAAAGTTCAGACAGAATGCAATTCTAGCATTTCTGGTTCTTCATATGTTTTCAATTTGAACGTATTATTTCTCAACTTTTCATTCAATTCCTTCTTTTATTTCGCACGAAAATCTAATATTCAAACATGCGCCAAACTTCCAAAGAATGTCATCATTTAGTCTGTGAAATAATTTCCCCTGAAATTTGTCGTTGCGCAAGTATACAGTCTTTTCCATATTATAGCGGGTAATCCATTGCATGTTTAAAGTATTTTTTCAATCCATTTTTCTTCCCAAAATCTGACCTTCATCAATGTTTATGATTTTACAAAAATATAAATTTGAAAAGAATAGTACTTTTCAGGGTGCAATTTTCTTTCTTGTTTCATAATAGTCCACCGAAATTCTTCTTACATCTAAGAATCTAAATTTGTTTTCATAAAAAACTATTTTCAGAGTGCAGTTCTCGCTGTCCCAAACACCCCCGCAAACCTCGGGCCTAGCTTCGGGTTTGACTTCGGGAGTGACTGCCAGCTCAGCTCCGCCCATCTCGCATCCACATGGTCACGGACTCTCTCCCGTTCTCCATAATCTAACCAAAGAGTAAGTCATTTCTTAATAGTAATCTTTGGGACTGTTTGATGTGTAAAATTTTAAATGATTGAATATGTCTTAATATTTGATATGGAAAAAAGGATGCTGATTATTTTGGCAGTGTTAAAAGTTTGTTTAAAATAGGTTTCAAAGATTTTGATAGGAAGCTAGAATTGCAAATAATCGTTCAGTACAATGGGGAGTTAAGCATTTTTAAATTATTGCAATAAGTTTCAAATGTCGATATAGAAAATTCATGTTGCGTCATATTGATCCATGATCGACAATGGGCGAAATATTTCCAAGATAAGCTCCAAGATTCATCATAGAGCGTCAAGTTATTCGGTCGATGCCGAAGCAAAGGTCTTCTAAAAATGAAAGAAAATACGATTCGCTTTCAGCTGTGTGCCCTAAAATTCTAAAATAATCCCAAAAATACACCCGGTTGTAAAATAGTCGGTTTATGTAATTGGTATTCCCCAAAGGTAACAAGATTGCCGGATCAAACATTCTTATCTATTCCTTGCTATCTTTCTGCCTCTTCAATAACCCAGACTATTTTTCTTTTCAAACGATTTTTTCCGACTGATGCACTATTTTCTACATTATCTTTCCATCTTTTGCTCGGACCATTTTCTTGCTTCTTCACCGAGCGCTTCTAATCGATTTTTCACCTTTTCATCATTCTTTCTACCGACGAAAAATCGACATTTTATAATTAACGCAAGGAAGCATAATGATTTCTAAAGGTTGATGGATTTTTCTTTCCTAATTTTTTCTTAGTTTCTTTGAAGAAAAAATTTCGATTTGAACACTTTAGTAGGTCTCACTCTCTGCGTCATAAATATCGAATTTTTCCGCTGAACCGTAAAAATTCACTCATCTTATCATTGGTGATATCACTGAAATGGATACTTTTCGACCTGTAATTCGATTATTTGATTAGTAATTCGTCAAATTTCTTGAAATATTTACAGCTATTTTCGAGCAACTTTGGCTAATTTCCCTAGTTTTTAGCTGATTACGCATTAGCTTGACTGAATCAGAATTGTTATCGTCTTTTCTATCGACTTTGTGTCTTTAACAGCTATCAGTTCGATCTTCAAAAGCAGTAAAATTGATTTTCCTATTATTTTCTTCTGATATGATATCTTCTAGCTATAATTTATTGAAGTATATATCCGATTCAATTCCCAACGTTCCTTCGTTGTTTTATCAGGAGCAGGTATTGATTTTTCCTATCTTTCAAAAAGTATCGTTCATTCGTTAAAAGTTGACCTTCGTCAAAGACCATGTTAATTTTCCTTCAATCAAAATAAAAGATCAATATCAACTTTAACTCGAATTGACGACATTTCTCTTATTAGACCAAAAACTGCATTGATTTTCTACTTACCTCCATTTTAGCGTCTTTGTTTATTTAGATGCCAAAAACGGACGATCCCACGAAAGTTTCATTGCTGAAAAATTCCCGCCGAATTTCGATTTCCGTAGAAAATGTCGAGGCTTTGACTACTTGGCAGAATGCGTTAAATGCAGTGCAACAGTCGACTTCAGATGCATCGAATTCGAATCAGATGACGATTCCTATCATAGGGAAGAAATCCACCTCTGTAACGGGATCCCTGCAAAATGGGAAATTGGAAGATAGGGCTTCGATTCAGGTAGAAATTCTGACTAATTTTGTAGTCGATCATAAATTAGGCTGTACATTTATATATCATAATTTGTAAAACTTATCACTTTAGTCAAATATTTGCATAGTTTATCTTCTTTTTTTAAATGAATCATCCAGTATCAAGTTGTCAATGAAAATCGTGCTCTAAAGTTGCATATCTTATCTAATTTTTCAATTTATTGAATTTTTGCCCTGATAATCGATAATTCCGTTGTCAGAGCGGAGCAACCGTACCTCCTTCCTGGCAACTACCGCAATTCTACCTCCAACCACCATCGGGAGGGAGTCGGAGTAGTTCCGCGTACAGTCTGCATCCTGAAGCACCGAAACAAAATATGCCTCGACGAGCTAGTATATTGCTGGGGTAATTTTCACAAATTCACTAGTCCTGTAAATGTTCAATCTGAATCAGTAGGCGAATAGTAGTCGATAATTTTGCAAAAAGTCGCATGGTTGAAAAAACAAACGAGTTTTCCAGACTTGCTAAATTTGTGTATACAGCGGGAAGTGAATCGTGTAAAAATAGAAAATGTTTCGAAGATTGAAGCATTTTAAACATAGGACTTATTGACAATTTTGTCTTCCAAAAGAGGTCTATAATTTGAAGCCATTTCAAAATGCTAGAAAGTCAAATAAATGTCGGGATTTGAAAGTTCGGCTTTAAAATTTATATCTATTGAAGTAAGCTTAACGGTGGGTTTAGAGGTGTTAGATAAGGGTATTGACGCATTAGGGACAGGTTTTTAGTCATTTTTGGATTAGCGTTTCTGATAGGGGAAAGTTTCGACTTTATTTCATTCTATTTGAGGCACCGAGGCGAGTTGGACATGGCCGAGAAGTACAACTACGATCTGAGCAAGGCTCAACTCAAGGCCAGCAGCAGGACCTCTGCACTGTTGGCTGGTTTCGCTATGGTGAGGA
The DNA here is from genome assembly GCA_002287525.1 of Diploscapter pachys. Classification (NCBI taxonomy): domain Eukaryota; kingdom Metazoa; phylum Nematoda; class Chromadorea; order Rhabditida; family Rhabditidae; genus Diploscapter; species Diploscapter pachys. Next base: position 180,982 of record LIAE01006533.1, on the reverse strand, counting down.
TATTTTACTTTGAATTAAATTCACAACGATCAAAGATTATTGATTGACAAACTTATGGCAATTTGAAATGAGAAATTCTTTGAAACATAGAAAATTGTAATTGAAAAGCTTACGAGCGATTCATAAGGTTCATTTTTGTGAGAAGTCGATTTGTAGCTTTGAGTGGAGTTTTGGAATGTCGAAATTTTGATAAATGTCAGAACAACATTTTTATTTATTGCCCTTCGCTAGAATTTTAAATGAATGAAATTTGCAACCTATATTCTTCTCAATTTTTAGCATTTTTAATGCAAAATATCTAACAACTCTTAGCAGATGACCGCTTCTATCATCATAGATTATTTATTTCAAAAATATTTGAAACAACGGAATTTTTATCGAAATATGAAAATTTTTAAAATTTTACTTTTTTTACTATTTAGGTCGCCCTAGTCGAGCTGCAGTATGACGAGAAAACGCCGCACATTCTGCTGATCATCCTGGGCATCGTCACGTCGCTGCTCGTCTCCGTCCACTTGCTCGCACTCATGATGTCCACCTGCATTCTTCCCTACATGGAGGCCACAGGCTGCACACAGGACTCGCCCCACATCAAGTTGAAGTAAGTTAATTATTCTAATTTCATAGAATTCAAGATTATCTTCGTTTGTTTTAAATTTTCATAGAAATGTCTTAGGTATGCTTCAAAATTCCCATATAAGAATTGACTTGGAGTATTTTATCTGAAGACTTTATTTCGACAACGCCTGCCCAATAAAATAGACATCTGGTTGTTAAAGAAGGAAAATTTGCAATTTATTTAGCAACTTTTTGAATTTCCAGATTCTACATCGATCTGTCGTGGCTGTTCTCGACGTGCATCGGGCTGCTGATGTTCCTCGTCGAAATCGGCATCATTTTCTTCGTCAAATTCGACAACGTCGGATATCGAACGGCGGGCTACATCACCACAGCGATGATAGGTAGAAATTTATCTTTTTTCAAACCTATTTCTATCAAAATCATATAATTTTGTTTGTTTTATAAAATACACATGGTAATATTATGTTTACATATTATATAGGACTTTTTAAAATTTATGTTGTCACAACTTCTCTAGAATTCTCTATTTCAATTTTGCTTAATTTCAGTGCCCGTAATCGGTGTGTTCGTCGTCTTCTCGTATTTGATCCACAAAAATCGCGTCACCCACTCGCTGGGACGATTCAAGGATAAGGTTATTTATTTTCCTGAAAAAATAACTAGTTGAAAATTTCAGGTAAACAACATGCGAACTCTTCTGGACGTCGAAGCTAATATTCAAAAACAAACGCTGACTTCGGGCGCGCAAGGGGTGCAAAATATTTGAAATTTTTGGCATCCAATTTTATCTTTTTTACTTTCATAAATATCGCTCATCGTATCTAAAATTAACGGTTTGTTAGGCTTCAAAATATTTCTAGAATCTAGAAAGTTGAAAGAGTTGACTGATATTTGGAACTGTGAAGTTGTGATATTATTAGTGCTCTCTCAGAGCGGTCCGAAAATTACGAGTTGATTTTTTTCACTTTTCCCGATCGAGTTTAGAATAATATTTTTATTTTTACTTTTACATCTTTACTTTAGGCTTTATCGAAATCCTTCGAAAAATAGACGGTTTTTAAAATTCATTTTTCATGTATATTTATTTCGTAAATCAATTAAAATTAATATGTCATCAGTTTGAAATATCAGCTCATTTTCATATGCTTTTGATCGTTGTCAAATATGACGTTTACGGGTGACTTTTTGTGATATTTGTCAGTTTACTGCTTGAAGAAAATAAACTTCTATTTTATTGTATTCTCATTACGATTTCAACATAAAATATACCCACATACAACCCTTTTATCGGAATCTTATCTCATATGAAATCTACAAGAAAAAGCAATGCATAGTTTAATTCAGCAAAATGCCCACTTTTGTGAAACATAACTGAAACCCTCTATTTTTATCTTCTGTTTCGAATTTGCATGGGCTAAGTATCGATCGAAATGCAAGACTGGATTTCCCTCACCTATCCAAAGAAAGCTGGTCATTCAAACGACCTTCAAATTCAACAGCGTCTGTGCCTCTCTACCTCTACCTGTCTATTTTCTGCCTCTTCTCCACTTCTCATAATAGTTTTCTCGTCTGGAAAAATCCTCATAGATCCTTGGACAACATTATCTGACATCTGTTGTGTCATTGCCTTGAATCTCGAAATTTCAATTTCAAATTTTTCGAGAATCTAATTTTTACATGGTATTTTTCGATTCACCTCGACGATAAACTGCCATCTGTTGTCGTTTCAGGATGTCAGAGTTAGTTGTCTCTGAATAAGCATTCCCAAGTCTCTAGTTTCTCTGAAATTTTCCCATTTGTCAAATCCCCCCTACCTGCATATTGTTGTGTCTGCTTCCCTTTCCTCATTTCTCCTGGCTTATTCCTTTCCCCTTTCCCTCCCCCGTTCATGCTAATTATCCCTCTAGTCTGTGGGGTTATTCGCGTGCAAATGTGTCCTGGGCATGAACGCATTGTGCAAAGGCTTTATATGGGCTCTTACCTTTAGAGGGGAAGAATGAATGATTATGCAATTCTGTGTGTGTGTGTGTGTGTGGATTATTTACCTGGATTTGCAATGATTAAATTCGGCTATGTTTAGAGACTTTGAAGGTATTTTGAACTTTTTTGTTTTTTGTTTGAATACCTAATTCGATTCTGATCAGAAATTTTCATCTACAATTGCTTGTAAAGGTTTATTTTCATCTGGTATCCCAGTTTGTTTATTTCATATGCTCTTTTTTCTTATTTTCAAGATGTTTCATAATTCATACTGTCAGACTAGTTCTTGAACTTATATTCTCCCTGGTTGCTTAGGTTATCCTATCCCAACTTACGATAAGAATAGCTCATCTTCATCCGTCATCCACATTTTCTAAAACCTTTATTTGAATCACTCAAAAATGCGTTTCGAAGATTATCTGCCGAAATAGAGCATTTTTATTTTTGATCTCGTTCATTTATCTATTGCTTTAGGTTTATCAAATTTGATCTTTCTGCTCTTCAAGTAATCTTCTCTCATCTGTAAATTCCGGTCCTCACCCACCCATCGATATTCATTTGTATCATCGCTCTAATCGTCCATATTTCATCTCTTCAGGCCTCAGGCCTATCGTTCAATCGAGTTGTCTCTTTCACTTCACTCGTTGCCTCGTTTTTCATTCGTTGACCTGCATTCTTCCACTATATCTACCTGGAAGAGAGGCTTTTTCTAGGAGCACATCTCGAGGTGACGATTTTTTTTCTAAAAGTCAATCGTGCTGAATAGTTGGCTAGAAATATAGCTGTTTTTCATATTTTGATTCCAAAATTTTCTTGCAATCTATTTCTGAATGTCTGCAAAGCTGGACTTCATCAATATTTCAGTTTTAACCCAAATTTAAACTTCTTCAGACATGTTTTAAGAAAAATTGTATATGATATCAGATTTTTCTTATCAATTTTGTATTATTTAGCGAGGACTTTCAAAGTCAACATAAACTATAAAATTCCTAGATTAGAATTATTGCCAGTCCTGAGAAATATAGAAAAAAAAAATTTGACCCCCAAGTTGCGTGCAGCCTCCCCTTTGAATGATCCGCTATCTGTTCGCATATCCGTCATATCTTCTATATCTCATACTCTTTACACTCGCACCTACCTATTATCTAAATCTCACGCCTATTCTATCTAGTGTTATTTACTGTATCGCTATCCATTATACTAATGAACATCGGGTGATTATTGTGATTTACGACTTTTTAATATGTGTTTTTCGATTTGTTTCAGAGAATTTAAACTTGTTCTAGAATTCTTATATAATAATGAAATATCAATGTTTCGTCAGCTTTACAAATCTACTCTTCCTATAAATAGTCAGGTTTTCTAGTAGTAAACTCCACAAACTGACTAAACTGCCCGCTGGTCATAACTTCGAAAGCGAAAGGCCCAAATGGGAAGGGGAAAAGGGGGAAGTTAAATGGAGATGGACGGATTATGTCTCTGACGATTTCGATTTCCATGTACAAACGAATGCCCAAAACTGCCCCATATTTACGATAAATATATGTATTGCTGCATATGGAATGGGGAAATAATTGCTCTCACCACCGGATAGTAAAATGGGAAATCAATTTGAAGCAAAACGAGGTGGATTTTTTGGTTTCAAGAAATTTTTGGCTGGAATTTTCTCAAATATAGTTGATTAGATAAATAATTTTATCTGTTTCTAAAGTTTATTAGACAAAATTTATTTCGATAATATTCGTTATAGAGTGAAATCGAAGCTAAAACTATTTTGAAAATCTACATTCCATTCTCAAACTCTGAATTAGTTTAATTTCATTAGACAAACGAAAAACCCAAAGGCGATCATTTTATCTTCAAGCTTTTCAGCTTTCAATATTTTCAAAACATTATTATTTAATCATATTGATTCACGCATTACATAATAATTCTCACTTTTACTCACCTCTCTGCCAGTGAAAGCGTCTATTGAATGTCGACATAGCTACATGCTCTGAGTCTGCATTGGAACCGAATCGGTCAATACAATGCAAATCTCCCTTCCTCCCTGAACGATGAACAGAGACCGCTCATCATCTTTGCCCCTTTGCCCGCAGTGCGCTCACTCAAACCTGACACTTGAAACACATGCACTTCCGATGCTCAAATATGAGTTTCGGCGGCTTTGATCAGCATCATTTCCCTCATTCAGAATATGCCTCCTATAATTACCAGTGATTATTATGCATTAAAATATCGATGCAGAATTTTGAAGGACCGTAAATTATCAATAATTTCATAAAAATAGTGCGCACAAAATATGTTTCGGTGATTTACAACATGCTTGTTGTGAAATTATATATCAGTGCATAAATTAATCTTGGCTGAAAATGTTAGCAATTCTTAACTTTTCTCAAATTAAACATGCACTCATTTTAACGTTGTTGATATATTCACAATCGTGATAAAAAATTTCTATCTAATTGCTCAAGCTGATCTTCACCAAATTCCAAATCCTCGAAAAGTCGGGATTTTCTCAGATTAACTCTGTCTACTTCTTCCATAGTTTGTGTAGTTAATTGGCGCTTATTTGGATTTCGAATTGACATTTGGTTGGACTTTTCCCCATTGAAGACTGTCGCTCGGGTCGTGCGCCGTTAGCTATCTAGGTCAATTACGCAAGGAGGCAGACCAGCCCCAGTCCAGTCCGAATCATGCAAATTCCTCCTGTCATTTCTCATTTCGCTCAAAACGAGAGGAATATTCGATGTATGAATATAACTCGATGCAAAATCGATTTCAATCAACTGTTTCAAGCCGTTGAATGGAGATTTTATCGATGTTTACGAAGAACTGAATATTGTGAAATTTTCATTCATATGTTCATTATATTGTTCTTTTTATTAAAGTGCAGACTGTTCGTTAATATCAACCATAAACAGTTTCATGAATGAGGAATTTTTCCAATTTCCTGAAACTCGTTTTCTTAAGTTATCAAACTTTTCTTATGCATCAAGTTATTATCTTACCCCAGCATACTTACAACCGATGCCGATATATCATTTTCATAGATCAATGCATACGAGTTGTTTTTCTATGAAACTTATATCTTCAGAATATGCTTTCTTTTAAATCGCTTAATTCTTTTTTCTCGCAAATTTGTAAAGTTTCCATATATGTTATGAAGATCCACCTGAAACCCTTGATTTGATATCATATTCATATCATACCATTTCCATCTCTATCCGAACAAATTATCCTGCCCTATCATCAGAAAACTCAGCGGGGTTCCCCCCATTCATTCAGATTCACTGTCCGCTATCATTAAATTCCATTTCATAAAAGCTCGGCGATATTCCAACCAGAATTTCGCAATCTATCCTTCATTCTTTAAGTCTGAAACTGCTACCTTCCTTTCTCTTGGCTGATTTCATTTCTTCAAAAGTCCTTGAAAGTGACTGCCCATTTATTTCGATGTCCAACCCCTAGCCTTCACAGTAAAAACTCTCCGTCCCTGACTTTCAACTGTGGAAAAACATAGACACTCTGGCTTGTTTTCCTGTGGTCATTTCTACCTGCCTTAGCCAGTGGGAAGAGCGTTTTTGCTGAAATCGACCTTACTTTCGGAAATCGATTTCCAATTCAGCGCTAGAAGAATTTCCTGTTTTGGATACATGCTATTGAATTTCCGTTAGATCTGTTGCTGATATCGTTAGGAAATCTATGCTATCGATATCTTCTTCAGATGGGAGAAAAATACTATCCTATCCAGCTTTTTCAGATTTTGATTGATAATTTATTGGTTTTCATGAAAATCTGATCATAGGAAATCATCCTTACCATCAGAAGAGGGAAAAACTTATGTTTTGATACTCCATTTTTCCTCCTTCGTTGAATTTTTTCATTGACGATAAGGCGGCTTAGATCTTATTAGCGTTTTCATCTAATCACGAACGCGGATTTTCCCTCTTTATTCATTGTTTTCTTGTTTGGATTTTTGCAACCGCAAAATCCGCCTAAGATGTTGTTGAATCATCTCTGGCCAAGTCCAGGGGCTAATTATGCCTCCGCATCGAGGATTCCTTGCATCTTTGTCTTCTTACTTTTCCCCGACCGATTCTCGCCCAACCTGTTTCCACCCTCCACTACGGACGCGGTATCGTAGCGATGTCTGAATCATTCACCTGCTGTTTTCTATAGATTACTTTATGTGACCTCGTAACTTCGTGGGAATAAGACCATTTTCACCGATTTGCCTGGGACTGCAGTTAATTTATGTTTCGAAGAAAGTTTGCTGAAAAAACTCGATTTGGAAGGGTGAATGGTGAGAAAATCGACAACAACAATTCTTGCAAAAATCAATGTGAGTCATGATAAGAAGGTTCTTGTTGAATTAGTGTATCTTTTCTAAAGTTCAAAAATCGAGTATTTTTCGTAAAAGATATTTTTAGGTTCAAGCTGTCAAAACAAAATCCTTTATTTTGGCTGTCAGTTGTTAATTGGACGGTTACATTAGATCTATCTAACTGAAGGTTAATTCTCCTCCCAACATGTTGAAGAATCATGGCAATTTACTAAATTTTTGTTTCTTGATTCGGGTCATCTAAAAAGTCACTTCTAATTTACTGAAAGCCCGCTACCGGCGTTAATCTAACCATCTACAAAACGGACTCTAATTTCATGTCCTCTCAAAAATTCCCTTCTTGTCTTCGTTCCGTTATTTTACTGCGTCCTTTCCCGCAAGTTTCTTTCATTCCTCGTGTTTTGCCTACGAAGATGACATTTCGATTGAGGAAAACAGCTTGAAGCATCGATTCATGACAATTTTCTTTTAGGCAGACAAATCGTAAAGTGGTCGAAGTTTTTCGGCATCGGAGTCGGAGTTTCGTGATAGCGGTGTCGGAGTCAGAGTTCGAGAGCCATGGACCGACCTCGACGCTCCGTCGAGCAGATCGAAATCATCGATCATCAGATCATCGAGGAACGTCGACCCAGCACAGGTAATGTTAGCTAGCGATTAGAGGTCAATCTGGATAACGTGTTACTTCGAAACCCTTAGTTAGGAGTAAAGAGCGACGTAGGAAGAAATCTTTTCCCATACCATTTTGTAGGTCACATGTAACGAATTATCTAAGTTGCCCGATTAGAGGTTGGAAATATGATTTTGGCTTAGGTTTCAAAAAAATTTGAGAGCCAGATCAAGTTATTTAAATTTCAATGGAAAGTTGAGAGTGAAATTTTAAATGATTGTCATTGTGAAAGTTTATGAGTTTTAGGAGCTCCCTTCGTGCCGACTTCGACGGTCAGAACCACAAGAGAAACGTATGAAACTCGAGGAGACGACATTTTGGATCGGCGGTCAGATAAATATTGCCTTTCCAATAAAGCGCCAAATTTTAGGTTCGAAATAACCGGAGAGCGAGACGTTAGTAGGGATGCTTCGTTTTTGCATTCATCAGCAAGTACGAAGAGTTTTTTGTTTGATGGAGAAACTTGATGATTTAGATGCTGGTCACCAAATTGAAATCTCCCCAGCTCGCTATAATTTCCAATCGCTGAATAATACGGCGCTAAACACGTCGGTTGGATCGCGAGGCTTCGCGAACACTAACGATAACACGATCATCAACAACTACGGATACGACGTCCATGAGGTTCATACCACTGGTAAGTTTTAGGGTTTTGAATATTAGAAATAGGTTAAAATTTTTAACCCTATTTGATTCACGTACTGCTGGTAAACCCCCGATGAGAGTAATCAATTCATGCGTAGAACTCAGCCCCATTTGAATTGAAGCCTAGAATTACAGGTGTTTCATTTTTATTACATAACAAATAATCCTACAACAAGAACTCAAATATCTAGTACTCACTATCGTCTTCTTTTTCTGAGCTCGTAAAGTGCACGCACTCAAGTGTATGACCATAAATAGGCGACTGGCCCCTCAAAACACCCTATTGAATCCATTTCCACCTTTCAAAAGGACTTATTGGAAACCTCATCCGATATGAAAGTTGGATCTCTGTAAATATTGAGTGAAATTTATAGTGGTCCTTTCAGAAGGCGGTGCTCGAATTGTGGAAACGCACGGGGGCGGACCGGTGCGAGATGTGAGTCGGTTGGAGAGCACGCGAGTCGACGAAGTCGCTGAACGACCCGGCATCTCGTCGGCGGTTAGGAATGGTGAGTATCGATTTTTTAACCCAATTCTAGTTAGGTGAGTAGGTGGGCAAATTGAACAACCTCATTTTGGCACTATTTTCTCATTTATGGTAGAGGCCCGCTTCATTGAAGTTAAGAAAAGTTTCAAATGTATCTCGGATGAACCCACAATTAGTGTCGTCATTAGTGTTGACCTGACTGAATTTATTTGGCCAATATTTAAACTTTCAGGATTCGCCAACCTCCGATCATCAATGAGCGGAATGCGTTCCCAGTCGCAGAACCAAGTTTTCACGGTTCCGTCTCCGCCAATGGCCAAAAGTGAATCTTGGAGACATGTGGACTCGGAGCACGAGTTAGTTAATTCCAAGCTTATACCTAGAAGTTGAAAATGTTCGGTTAGGTAACAGTTTTCTCTATGTACCTCTACAATGAAGTTGGATTAAACTCGTTTCTTTCTCCATGCAACTTTCTAATCAAGTTGATTCCGACTAGGATATTCATCTCTTTACATTTTGACGCTATTATTATAGCCTAATGCGTCGTACGCATCTTATGAATAGATTCCAATTCTTTACGTTAGATTATTTTTCCTCTCCCTTTTCTTATCGTAAATCGATTTTATGCAGTCAAGCGTTGCTACAATACAAATAGACCCTTTCGGATGCGTTTGGATGTGTTAGCGAGGAAATATTTGACAAGATGTGAGATTGAAAGACGA
>LIAE01006533.1:138365-171464 GCA_002287525.1 Diploscapter pachys | reverse complement strand
TGGAAGGTAATTCGATTGAAATGAAAAGACGAGGGATTTTCTAACTAGGGGGAATGTGTGGGGTCATAGTTGAATCTTTCGATGAAGCTTATACCAATCGATGGAGCTCGTCGAGTAGGTCTAGAATATGTAATTTATTTTTTACCATAAACCCACCTGCTGCTCGTTGCCACATCCTAAATAAAATTTTCATAGTTAAGGACGTCTTAACTATTGAGATTCACTTTGGGGCGTGTCCACGAGCAGCAGATGAGTTTGTGGCAAAATGGGTTACACATTCTAGGCCTGTTCGACGAACTCTGTCGATTGATATAGGTTTCATCGAAAAACTCGACTGTGACCCCACACACTTCCCTAGTAAGACTTTGAAGTCGAATGATATCATAGCATGATAGATAAAAATTATTAGAGATAAGTTGGGTAATTGTGGGTTCATGATGATATTGAAATCATGTAATGCCATGCAGTTTTATGCGTAGATTTTTGACATGATATCGAAGAGTAGAACACGCAATAATAAGATGTTTTGTCGTGATATCATTAGGTTTTTATGGGAGACAAAGAATCTGCATCGTATCTGTAATAATCTATGAAAATTTGAAAAAAGCTGAAATATTTTGTTGCATACATCAAACATCATTATTAGCTATCTTTGAGTACATTTCTAGATTGCGAAGATCTGTCCCTCTGTTGACTGTAGCTATTAGATTAGCAATATCAGTAAAAGTTTAGTTGGGCTGTAACATCTATGCTAAAGGAATAAAATAGTAGAGAACATGACAAAAAGTACAATTTTCAGCTCCTTCAACCGACAAGGATCATATCGAAAGATGCAACTATCCGATGAAATGATGCAGAAGGAGAGCTCCAGAGCTTATGCGGTGAGAATTAAAATATTCACAGGAAATATCATACATCTGACTCAATATTAGCATGAGTAGAATAGAATTAGGTAAGAAAAGTATGAAAAATTTTAAACTTACATGAAAATCATTCATTCATCAGCAAGTCAATACCAAAAATCGAATGTTTAGCCTCAATCCCAAACCTCGCTCGTATCTCGACGAACCCGGGATGCACGATCAGAAGAGGGCTGCTGGACCAGGACGAAGAACTTCGTAAAAGACGTCTATTGGGCAATACGGTATTTTAGAAATCCTCGATTTTATTCAGAAGATATTGCTTTAGAAATGCCGAAATGACTCCCAGACTGATGGCTAACTTATGCTGTATTCTACTGCTGCTTTTGTTATTGCTTATTTTAATCTTCATCATGCTACGAGCGATTTTTGCTAGATACGGAGTATGTAAATTTTCGTTTGTCTAAGATTTCGAGGAAAAATTTAGGTAACCGAATTCCTATTGTACCCACCAGTTTGCGAGAGTTGTCGGAAAACGAATCCAGCCTATACAGCGGCATCATTGCCTTCGTCAGTATACGTGCATTTCTACTCGTCATCGCAAGCCCACATGGAACTGCGTGGGAATCAACCGTTCAAGAGCAACAGTTTCACGGCGATAGACTTTAGCACGGTATGTTTCGCTCAGATACAACTCTATGGCATTGACATTCATGAGCGGTGTCTCGTTTCTGCATTTGTCAGAAACATAAAATGAGATGAATCCAAATGACATCATTTAATTTCGAAGAAAAACATCCTGACTCGATCAAATTTCCAGGGCTTCATCGCCATCGCCGATCACGCTCTAACAGATGCTAACGGTCGGCATACCACCTGTTTCCTTATGCCTTTGGATCGGTAAGCTCGTTCTCTTCAATTTCATGGCTGAGGAAAATTCCAGAACCGCCTTACCGAGCATGAACGCGCTGTGGGAAGCAGTTGGCGATAGCGACGATGAGGTTCTAAGACATGTTCTGAGAGGTTCAAGAGATTCCAATTCCAGATCCAATCAAACTTCGGCTGGCAAGAGTACTGGAATTTCAACCCCACGGAGATGGATCCTGTCTCAGCGAGGAGCAAGTTCACCGACACCATCGAGGACTGCGTCGGAGCCAAATGGTACTTCCTCCAACCTAACGTTCATGGAAGAGGTAAAATAGCGACAACATTGAACTATAAGTAATTTCCAACCTCCAATGATGAAAAGTAAAAATATTTTCTCGGCAATCATGTGGTGAAAAAATCAAGTTGCCTAAAATAATTTCTGAAAATTTCTAATTTCGACAACTTCTTCAGACGTCTCTTGCTCGAACTGCTACGACTTCTGTCTACCGGATTGGGCAGTGGTCAGGAAGGAGAAGTACGAGGACTATGCCACTCTGGGAATCCGAAGATTAGACTGCTTCCGATTGGATGTGCCGGAGTGGAGAAACTTCAGGTAGGAAAATCTGTCATGTTTAGGAATCATTGATATAATCCTTATCTTTTAATGAAATAAAATATTTCCTAAAAATAGGACTGGAACTATTATATTTCAAATGAACTAGGATATTCTTTCAATTCGTGTAGAAACGACGGATCAACCATTTTCAATTAATCTAGAACCCGTTCAGAGTTGAAACCGATGTGACTGGCGGTCACTTCCAATATCCTTTGTCGAGCGAGAGCACGAAGCGAGATAGCGGTGGAAACTGGATGCATTGGATTCCGACTCAGAATGCCATCAGAACTCGACGGAAAATCGATCATCATCAGAATACGAATGCTACTTTGCATTGAATTAGTCGGCTTCTGGAATTCTTCTGATGTCATGACATGCAAAATATAGTAATAGTCTTGTGCGATAGCTTCTGAGATTATCACTCAAACCTATTCCATGGCATGGCTTCATGAGATTTTTATTACTAATGACTATGGACTAATATTCTTTTTATACAATTATTTTATAAAAGATCATAACTTTATACAAAAATTAGTTCCACTGCCAGTATTGTAAAGGAATTTAGTTTCTTTTTTATTTTTCTAAAATGAGTAGATATTTTTGCGTAATTTAGTAGAAGGTACTACAGAAATGCATATTACCGAGTGCTCAGAACGTTCTTTGCCTTATCATAATAATTTCATTTATCTTATTATCTCTTTCACTTACACCTGACTGTATTTCACATAACTTCATCATCATATCTTCTCGTTTCATGACTTTCAACCCTCACTTCACATCATTTTCGTTCGTCAAACAATTATTGATGCCTTATTTTCAGTTCTAATCCAATTTGGCTTAAAATCTTTGTGTTTGTAAATACGTATTGCTTTATATGAGGCCAGGAAACTCAGCGATAAATATTGTTGTTTTTATTATCGAATATAAAAATAAAATAATAAGCGGAACTTATCGCGTTTAGCCAACAATGATAAATAATAGCGAACTTACCAGGTTCTACCGAGTGTTTCAACCCCGATACAGATTTTTCGATTTTTTTCTAATGTTATTTTTCGTCTAAAACCAGTTCTCCTTCAGAATTGATATACTTGAGGCGCTATGGTAGTTTTGTTCAATCACACATTTGACTGTGACAATTCAGATCGAATTCATTTTTATTGCCCTTTTCAGCCCAAGTCGTCAATGAGACGCACCTCCCAATTCTTCAACAATAACTGTTTATCAATCTAACAGTCCGTCGATTAATTCATTATTTCATTACGTTTACCTTCCATTATTAGCACTATGCATTTTTTTTATTTTACATCAAATTGTCATTGATCGTCGATCTTGAATCTTCATAAAATCTATCAAAGAGCACTTGATAAATTCTGTCTGTCTGTCTAATAAACTGCTTTGCATGGTATAATGTCATGAAGTTCCTGAAGCTCTTTATCCATATTAGCGTTGGTTTCTTTCTCTTTTCTATTCTTTATTAATAAGGCCACGAAACCAGATTATTCTACAACTTTACCATTTACATATTCAGGATGCGTTTCCTGATCTTGGCCTTGTTCGTTGGCTCTGCTTCCGCCATCAACATCTTCGGTAGAACTCAGTCTGCTGGAATCAGAGGAAAGCTGGTCTGTGATGGCAAGCCAGCTAGTGGAGTCAAAGTCAGGCTGATGGAATCTGACAACTCGATTGGATTCGGAGTGCTTGACACCGACGACGTCATGGGCAGTGGCAAGACCGACTCCGATGGAAACTATGTCATCTCTGGAACGAACAAGGAAATCACTGGAATTGAGCCGTACTTGGCTATATACCATGATTGCAATGGTGAGAAATAGACGAAATGTTAATTTGAAGACAACACCAGTAAAATAACATGGGAAACTCCACACAAATAAACCTAATCGAAAATCTCTTCCCAATGTCCTTTCATTCATTCGTGTTATTGAAAGTCATTACTTTCCGAATCACCCTTGAATGCGGCAATAATTCAAACATTGATCTTCAGACGGAATCAAGCCCTGCCAACGCACTTTCCGCATCGGAATTCCATCATCCTACGTCACTTCCGGCTCTAGCCCAAAGAAGACCTTCGATGCCGGACAACTCGAGCTTGCCGGCAAGTATCCAGGAGAAGGAAGATCGTGTTTCCATTAAAATATTCTTAGTTTTTATCATGTTTATCCATGCATTTCCTCACTCAATAAAATAAATGCCTACACATATCTTCAAGGAGTTGCTTGAAAGCTTCAAAGCGTCATTTTTGACTTCCTTAACTCATTTTCATGGCCTGATGGAATGATTTTTTTTTTTCAAATATCCCTATCTATATTAATTCCCATGATCTTTCCGCCCTCTAGAGCTCTGTCCCTTATCAATCGATAAATCTCCTGTCTTGTCGGATGTTTATTGCCTCGACACTTGGGCAATCTCCCATATCCCTTTCAGTCTCTCGATCAGATCGTTGTTTTTGCTCTTCCCAAACAACATTACACAGCGCAAAGTCGTGCCGTCCTTTATTTTTCCAATTTATCGTGTTATTGAAGTTCGCGAAATTTTTTTTTATCTGAATGAGCATGTCGTGTGCTTACCCCACTGTTTCGATGACGTGTCGTTGTAAACAACAACACCTAGTTTTTCATTATAAACTTCTTATGACTCATCTCTCAGTTCATGCCCTAAATCTCCTGATATCATCAACAGCTCAAGCCATTGGACTTTGTCTCATTGACTTGAGCAAAGGGTATAAAGTCCTCGTTTCACATCAGTTTTGTCAGATTCAATTCTCCTACCTCTAACTTATTGGTTCCTCAATTTTCTAATTGTAAGATGCAACGCCTTCTGATTCTCCTCGTCGTGGCCGTGGGCTATTCCTTGGCCATCGAAATGTTCGGCCGAGACCAGAGTTCAGCTGTCCGAGGCAAACTCGTCTGCGATGGAAGACCTGCTGCTGGTGTCAAAGGTAGCGATTTTAAGGATTTTTCGAAAGTAGCGAAATCTGATAAGTATCTAGAAGCACGTTCAAGCTTCATTCGAATTGGAACAAACCCTGTCCTTGGCATAGAAAACCATGAAAAGGCATGAGTAGATATATCTCCGAAAGCTACGAATGACTATGTCAAACTCGAGTTTAAGAAGGCCCGAGTCAAAACATATCAACGAATCAAATTTACAGTCAAACTGTGGGACGTCGACAGAACTGACGCCGACGATCTGATGGACTCTGGATACACTGACGCTAATGGCTACTTCCACTTGAGCGGATGGACCAAGGAGTACACCACCATTGACCCCAAATTGGCTATTTATCACGAGTAAGCAATCTAAATCAAAATTGCCTTCATCTTTAGTTTGAGCCTTTTCTGATATGTCATTCTTTCTCTCTTTCAATATCTAATGAAAATCACTTCCAGCTGCAACGATGGCATCAAGCCCTGCCAAAGGAAATTCAGCATCCTGCTCCCAGACAAGTACGTCAGCCACGGAAAGGTCCCCCAGAAGGTGTACGATGCCGGAGTCATCCAACTCGCCGGCGCCTTCCCCGGAGAGAGCAGGTATGAATTGCATAAATGATACGAAATACTCGGGCTTAAAATTGGTCTGGTTGAAGTAGCTTCACTCTTAAACTCCATTTTATATTCTGAAGTTAGATCGACAGTTTTATGCACAAATCGATGCCAAATCCTTAAATAAGGGAATCTCTTTTGTGTAGTTTAGTTTGGATTGAAATTAATTTGGGAATTAAAACACAGTTATGAGTATAATTTCAGGGACTGCATCAACTAAGAACATTTCTGAAAGATCCGGGTCCAGAATTACAATCATCCTAGCTTTAACTCCATTCTCTCGATTTTCTCTATTCAATTTCAAATAAATTATGATTTCGACATTTCGAACTTGATCTTGTAAACCTTATAAAGATAGTGTAAATGACATCAAAGCATAAAATATGATGACGATCTTTGGCCAACAGAAATTGCAAACTCAGACGTGAGTGGGGATTTTTGTTGTTGAAACGAATCATAAATTACAACTTTTACGGACTGAAATTTGGCATTTTAATTCACACATTTCATTGCGAAAGATGAATGTCAAGAATGCGCATGCTTTGAAACATGAAATATTAGCTTCCGTCTAATAAAGCCAACACAATTTGAGAATTGCTTGACATTTGCTCAAAAATGCTTGAAACAATTTCAGCGAAATAATTTATGCGTTCAATTTATGCCATAAATAAACACTATTTTTATTTATTGCTTCGAAATAGATTTTATCAGCATATGCGTCGAATAAAATTTAGTTTCAATACTCCATTCTTTTTCTCCAGATGTTCGGCATGATTCCAACAGTTAAAAATAGCACTACTTACGTCAAACAGTAAACTAAACTATTCTAGTGTTCAACTATGATGTTCTAAACTTTCTTTTTTTTGTGCTAAATCTGAAAACTTGTATGATATCACCCTATCACCTCCTACCTTATCTTGCATGCTATGAATTTATGATGTCTAGGAATTTCCTACTGATTTTGCTATATTCACCAATTTCGTACACTTCTGACTCACTCAAAAATTGATAGTTTCGTCGGAGCCAGGATCGTCCAGAAATTCTGTTTCTGTCGATTTTTGACCATTTTCGTTTGTTTCTGTTTTCCGAAATTCAAAAACCCATTTCTTGGACGGCCCTGGTCGAAACGCTCAACAATTCTATGAAAATTTGATTTTCGAACTTCGTGAGTCGTTGAACTCGCGTTTCTTCGTCATCTATTTAAATTTTAATCAAAGCCCGATAAATTTATCGCCCCACGTCGTTTCTCGTTCATTCATCTCGCTTATCTTTGTAACCCTCGATTCAATTAATTTCGACTCGAGGTTCACTTTCAGGGAAAATGGAAATTATAGGAAAAGGGGGGTTCGTTAACAAACTTTTCCTATAAAAGTTCGTATATAAGGGGTCCGTAATATGATTTTGGGCAAATCTAAAAAGTCGTACCTTCGAGCATACAAAATATTATTGAGAAATAATTTCTAACTTACCACCTACCCTATCCTAGATTAAACTATTTCTTCGATTGCACAATACTACAATGTTACGACATTTTTAATTTTCCAATTTAACGAAATACGTTGGCCTATTGGGATCAGCATGGGAGATTTGGCTCAAGTCATGCCTAGATTCAATTAATTTACCCATTTCGCTAGTGTTGATTCTTTGCGGAATTCTTTTTTTGCCCGATGATGCCCCGCACCCGTCAATTTTACGCGGCCAACCCCCTCCCCCCCCCGCTTAATTGCGCTTCCGAAGCCTCGTCTATTTTATAGTTATTCACACATGATTCCGGCCTTTGTCCAAACGCATGCTACCATGAAAGTGTAGATATTTTATTAGGCTACTTCTAAGAATCTTTTCTATAAATAAGCAAATGAGCCTTAGTAGGTCAGATAACCTTTCTATGTAAAGCTCGAAGATTTCAAATAATAGCTTGTATTTTATTGGTTTTTATTATAATCACGAAGCTCTTGAGATAGTATATTTTGATCGAAAATACCCTACTTTTTGAACCTTGATACGTATCCATTAAATCTGAGTTTGAACTTTATTGAAATGAAATTAATTGCATCACAAGCTCCTAATTTTAATTCTTGATTTAATTATTATTAGTCGGTGCTATTTTAATTTTAGTGCTAACTTTAAAAATCTAATTATCTTTTCCGGCGTTGTTCTGTGCAAATTACTCAAGTGTTTTCACCATTTCATGCTAAATTTGGTTGAGATGTTTTGACTCAGCGCGAATCCCAACCATTTTTTGTTCTTTTGCCATACCAAAATCAGCGTCATGTCTGGATTTTCTAGATTTGATTTTCGGGAAAAATTAGTCCCGCATGAGTGATGTGTGAAAGAGCAAAGAAGAGATGCAAAAACTCGTGAATTAAAGCCACTTTTTGAGAGATTTTTTGGCGTTCGGAATACGAAGCATGCACATTTTGAATTATTACTTATTCAAGTACGATCATTTGTTAAATAAGTTTCAAAATTTAGGAAAGTTTTTTAAAATTTTATTTTATGATTTCTAGATTGTTGGAGAATTGCTCTATATTATACTTATCAAGAAGGCAATTTTTTGTGAATGAGCATAAGTCACATTACTTTTCTAAATTAAAACTCCTTATCAAATAAGCCGGAGTCCGTTTTGCAAAACCTAGAAAATTGGATTTATTTTCGATCTTACACGACTCCAAGAATTCAGTTACGCAATTATCGGCGTCAGTAAAGCTGGCGCTAAAATTATCAGCATTTAACTTTTCGAATTGTTGTTCGCGATCTGCAGAAAAATTATTGCGAGCCATAAATTAGTCAGACCTTGCACGACACTATTTTATGCTCATATATCGGCTAATCAAAGCGGGAGTTACCTTTTCTTGGAGAAATCCAGGAACCTTTTTCTAATAATCTAGAAAGTTCGCCCACTTTAAAAACTATTCAAATATTTTTGATGATGAAAATGGACAATTGGGAAAATTCGTAGCATCATAACATGCGAAATAGTATAGAGTAGGGTTAGGATTATTTCTCAATGCTATTTTGTATGTTACGACGTTATTACTTTTTCAGACTCCAAAAAATAGGTTTAATTTCCCAGTTTATTAGAGAGCGAACCGAATGAACTTTCCATGAATCCTGATTAATCATCGAGATTACAGTTTCTAGAACGAACCCAAGTTTTTGCTTCCTTGTTTTTCCGAGACAACCGAGATTTCGTGATTCGAATTTTAATGTCCAAAATTTTGTACATGTGTAGAATAATGTCACCTATACTTTTTTATAGCAGTGTTCAGAATTGAATTTGAAATGGTTGATCTGAAAACTCGGAAATTCTAAAGCTTCTAGTTTTCTTCCACTAAATAATTTATCTGAATGATTCGGATACTTCGTCAGATAGTGATGTTTTTCTTTGAAAATTAACTAGCTCTGATTATTATTTTAAAATACTATTTCGAGAATGCAAAATTTTTTCAACATAGAAAAACCATAATTTCTTTTGAAACCTATCTATAATACAGCTTATTTATTTGCTATATTTTACCTCACGTATACTATTCCTAAATTCTAACAACATCATGATTCTTATTTTAGTCGTTTACTTAGCTCTATGATATTTTAAATTCATTTTCCAGCCTATTGAATCTAACAAGCAAGCTGTATCTCTTCTTTGAATTTCTGAAAGATTATTTACTTTACATCGATAAGGATGGAAAAGAAAATGCTTACATGAAAATAGAGTTTATGAATTACGCAGACGTATTTTTTCGTTCTAATCACATTGGTGCCCCTATCAAGCTCATCCGAGTACTATGAGTTTCGAAAGAAGCTTATTCTGGCGTTACAGGACGTTCCGATATTTATTTCTTTAAAGGACTTTTCCATACTTCCAGCCCATTTATTTATCTAAAATCATGCCACTCTCAATTTAAAGCGTAAAATCCTTGGACAGATTTGAAATGATCCTCTCCGTCTACAACTGAAATCGCATCCGTCAGAAAATTCAACCACTACGTTTTAGCGAAAAAGTAAATTTATCCGATTTTTCGGATTTGTGAGTTCAATTTTATGACTGACTGCACGTAAATTTCCCGATTCTGCAAACCATTCGAATTAGGGCATTTTGAAACCAGGATAATTTTCTTAGATAATCTCTCCACACGCATTTAAACATGGAATTTTTTAATGGTAAGACAAATTTTGCCTCTGAATAACCCACGCAATATTCTATTTGTGAAATATTTTTACACTCTGCCAGTAAATTTTCGCTATTTCTAAATGATATGAATTTTGTTATATACGCTTATTCATATTTAACCGTTCTTGAAAGTAGTAATCTTTTGCAGCGAATTTTGAAGCTTCACTGATTCAGTGTTTAGAATGCTAATTCATCTCACTGCAAATTATATCGCACGGGTTTTTGAGAGGGCTAAAAATAATTTATTTATGTCTGCGGCACAACCCACTCAAGCAGAATACAGTCCTCATTCATATGATATTTGGACGTCTTCTGTATTTTTGATGAGTCGTCATTCGGCGTAAAATATTATCCAAATATGTGGCATTTTAGTTATTCATAGTTTTTATTCCAGACAAAAAACAGGCATATTTTGCTCAGATGGTATGAAGAATAGTGGCTAGAAAAATTTTGCAGCTTCCCATTGTTCTGATAATCCATGACATACGTTTTCTGATTAAAAATCCTGTAGTTTGATGAATGAATCTTAGATCCTTGTAAGTTAATCTATGTATATATTTAATGCTGAGCTATTAGAAACTTGAGTGTTGACTTCAAGGTCTTGAAAATTAAAAAAAATTAAAATTCAACCTAAAATTCTGAAGTCTGAGATCTAGTTCATTCAAATCTGAAGATCATAAATCGCGTTGCGGCATTTTACGTATGCATTTTTTTTATAGAACTCTCCGAGTGTCATTTCACTCAAAATCAAGCTAATGTGCACATGCGAGAAACGGCTTCAGACAAATCATTGACTTGAATATGCTTGACTTTTACTACACCCACTACTTTTTGCAAGTAAACCAAATGTCGAAATTCAGGGTTATTTTCGAACTTTTTCATATGACTTTCCGATTCATCTTATCTCATCCTGACCTAAATGATAAAAAGACTTATATTTCATGTAAAACGATTTGAATATTCCTCAATACTATATCAAGTGGGTTAATTCTGACCTGAATTAATGAAATTTATTTTTATCAAGCGTTTAAAATTTCTGATGATAAATTTCACATCATTTCGAATCATCGTATTTTGACTTACTTTCACGATATTTATTAGCTCTGAAATTCCTCCTTCTAAATTTAAAATTTAATCATTTAGTTCAGACATTTAATAATAAATTCACCTGTCTTGTGTCACGTAAGAATTTGAATAAATTCACCAATTTACCGAAATTCTGCCATCTAGCTTGCTATTTCCTTGACATGAGATATTTGGCAAGCTACATGTAAACTTTCTATAGCTTATTGTCTATTGTCCTTTTCAGAAATGATTACTGTCACCACAAAATTGCAGTCGCGTTCATCTTCTCTAACCTATAATGAAACTTTCGCTCTTCATCATCGTCGTCAAAGTGTCAAAATAGAGGGTGGAGTCATTCATCTAGTTTTAATGGGCGAATTTTATTATTGGCTGAATTCCCACGTAGAATCTTCGAATTCACATCCAACGTGACACTATATCTTGCTTTTTCATTTGATATTCTGCAAATTATTGTGTTGTGCTCAGAGCTTTTGATGTTTTCTGTTGATAGTGTAAATTTTGCAAGCGCTTCTCCATATAAAAATCAAAAGTCCAGGCTTTTCATATAACTTTTTCTATCAGTTTCTTTTTTTCTTAAATTATCTCACTCACGTGTCAATGCAGCGTGACTTTAGTCTTCTAGGCGAGGTCATTTACCATTTAGTTAAGAATAAGCTAGATCGGAGATCAGAGAAATTTTTGTTTTGTTGAACTTCCTTCTGCTTCCATAAAAATTTCCCTTTTCTTTGTTTCAAAATGAAACTCGCGCATCACCTGCAAAATTCGTTTGGAACCTATTTTATTTTATCAATGTCCATTTCTCGTTTTCCTCGATTTTATTCAGCGATTTTTCAAAATTATCAACTTTTCAGGGTCCACCAACACTTTTGTGTTCTCGCCTCGTCCTACCGGCGACCGGCGGTTGCTGCTTGTGTGTTTTCTCGTGCTCGTTCACATAATTTCCCCAAGTGTTTCTCTCAGGTAGAATTTTTCTAAAAGCCATTATAAATTTCGATGTAAAGTTTACCCTGGATTTAAAATGACTATGAAACATCTTCAGACAAATGGCCCCTTCGGTGCCGCTGTACCTGCTCCTTCTGCTCGCCCTGTTCGCACTCACATTCGCAGTCCCGTCCGCCTACATGTGCCGAACGCGTAAAAATGGCGAAAATTGTTTAAGTATGTGCTGGAATTGACATAATCATGTGTAAATGTGCAAAATTAATATCACGCAAACGCAATAACTAATTTCCATAGGGGATATTGGATAAAAATAAAAACAAAAAAAGCCAAAGATTCAATGCATACAGAATAACTAAAGCCTACTTTTTTCTAAATTATCGCTAAAATTAGCCAAATAATTCTAAAAAAAAACTAGCCACATAATTAAAATGAGTTTTTGGAAAGGTTCCCGAAACATTTACTTCTTGTACTTGAAAATGATCCCATTTCGCGTGTTATGGTGTCAAAAATTTGATAAAATTACTTTAAAATAATAATGAATGAAAAATTTTCAGTGATGGCAAGCGTATTGCGAGATCCATTACAATTGTCGAATTGGCGTCCAGCTTCATATAATCGAGCAGTCAACCAGTTGCACGCGTATCAACAATTATTCCTCAGAGATGATGAGTGAATTTCTCAGTCGTTCCAAATTTACTGAAACCGGAATTTCTCACCATTTAATTATTGAAATCATATAAATTCGCGGAAATTAAGCACTATCCATTCTAACTTGAGCAGGGGAATTATTAGAGTATTTAGAACAAAAGCATTATTTTCCATTAATTTTTTCCTGACTTAGATAACAACAGTTCTGTGACCTTAATTTATTTTAATAATGCTAGTCTCATTTAACCATTGATCTCGACAAATACAAATTTCGCAAACCACAGAAAAACGGTGCAATAATAAATTCACCTTATGTTAGGAGTTTAGCACAGAAACACACATGCCTTGATTTGATAATTAAATAATTTATTTTCTCTTTCGTGTAAAAATATTTATATAAAGATTTCATAACGTGTGTTTGGACCCATACTCGTTGAAATGAAGAGAAGGAAAACTCGAAACAACCCATTTTATGACGAACCATGTGAGCCATAGGCGCTTACAGAAAGTTGGAATAAAATTAGTCTTCCCAGAAGAATAAGAGAAAATCTTTGATACGTGAAGATCTAGTCGATGAATTTATAAATTTGACGACAATCTGGAGAGACGTGAAATCATGACATTATAATTCTGGAAAGATAATGACCACAATCTAGCATATCCATCCGTTAGTTTGCATGTCTCGATATCATGAGATTCCAAACTCTGTCAATTAGAATAATTCTACGAGTGAGAGCTAGGCCGATGTGAACTGTCTATTTCGATGACCTCGACATCACGCTGTAAAATTGCAGGTTTTGGAAATAGTTTTTTTTTTTTTTAAATTTTGCTTGTGCTTCGACTACAAACCCTATTGCCGTTGCTACGTCATGAACATGAGTGCGAGTTTGATCAATCTTGTGACACTAGCATTGATGTCTATTCAAATCTTTGGCAACCTCATCTCATTGGCATTAATCGTCAGAACTAGCGTCGCACTCAAATCACTCTAATCAGTAGCACTCATAGTCATAACAAAGCGAATAATTTATTATCAGCTATCGCAACTATTCAATGTTTTGAGATAAAAAAGATAATGAGTTTGTAGTCAAAGCAAATCTTGCTTCCTGTAAATGAAACTCAGGCTTTTATCTTTCAATATTGTCGATAGCCGGTAAATTGGAACGAAATAAAAGAAGCGAATTTCTTTCTCTCCTCTCCTGTGGGCCTCGGAATGCGCGAGAGACGAGCATTTGTTCTTTTTGCGATTATTTATTTTCGTTTTTAAGAGTAATTATCGATAATAAGTGGCAGGTGCTTTTCGCAAAAATTCCATTAAATTTGATGGAAAAGCAAAGAAAAACGAAAGAAAATAACAAGAATTGGCAAATAGACGAATATCGTCGTTTCGAGGCTCACAGGAGGGGGAGAAATAGGCTCGCTCCAATTTATCGGCTATCGACAATACCTATTAATGGGGTCTTAAAATAAGAGGAAAGGGGAAGCTTTAATTAGAGAAAATACGATTAACAATTTATCGATAATCATACCGTGATCATCGGAAGGACAGCTTTACCCGTTTGACCTTCACCGGCGAACGCTTTCTTAGGATCCTTTTCGCCCTTTTTAGCTTCTTTGAACATGAAGACAAGCTTGTCCCTTTTCGAAGGTGATTCTTGTCGCAATATCTAAAATTGATCGACTTTCTCATTTACTTTATTCAACATCCATACTTGTAGCTCTGTTGAAGCACCCGGATCAAGAAGAGCATAGACTGGCGCTACCTAAAAATTAAACCAGTTACCAATCAGAATAAGTCCTTCGATTTCTTTCAATCGGCTCAGAAAATTGGCATGTGTGTACTATGATTGGGTTTTATTGAACCACGAAAACCCCGGATAATTTTTGAATCATACCTTGAAAATAGCATTATTGCTGCACTTGACTTTGAACACCATACGCGAGCCGC
Source organism: Diploscapter pachys (assembly GCA_002287525.1). Lineage (NCBI taxonomy): Eukaryota > Metazoa > Nematoda > Chromadorea > Rhabditida > Rhabditidae > Diploscapter > Diploscapter pachys. The sequence continues at coordinate 156,766 of LIAE01006533.1, read as the reverse complement.
CCGTATTCGTCAGCGTGTGCTTCGACGCGCCACCGAATTCGATAAATTCAGCGAATGGAGGGAATATTTCCATCGCGAGCGTCGGTTTCTCCTGTGGCATCTCCCTGAAAATGACATTGTTGAACGCTTCTTCAGGGCTTTTATAGATTTTCTTCGTTGAGTTTTCTGAGCATTGAATAATTGAACCTTTCATTTAGATATTCCGGAAGTAATATTTTCCAGAAAGAATATGTTGTGTTAACATAATCAGTGTGATGAATTCCTCCATTAATCGTTCTTTCCACGAATAATGCAACTTCTAATACTATGAAGCCTATCCTTACTTTGGCATTCCCATGGGAAAGTAGCTCATGGGATCCACAGTACAATATCTCTGTACTTGTTTTGCGAGATTGTTGATTGTGGACGAGTTGCCATTGGTCATTGCGGTGGCCGTGTGCGCAGTCGTTGTGTTCGATGTTCGAGTGGCTGCCGACGACGAGCTCGACGCCTTATTGCTGTGGTTGTTCATCGTGGACAGCCTGAAATTTATGAGCACCATTAGGGTCAATTTTAGAGATCATCAAACTTTGAGAGAAGCCATAAATTTAATAAATGGTGACAAGTTAGGTTATCATCTTTCAAGAAACACGAGTCCGTTTAATTTATCATATCCTAAACTCACTGAACCATCGTTGGTCTTGGATCTAATATGAAAGTAGATTTTAAAATTCGCTGGATGGAGTATGAAAAATAAGAAACTTATTATGTTCACTTTATGACTTGTCTTGTGTCAATTATATCATAATAATGGATTTATTATAAAGATAGGTTTCAAAATCAGCGACATCTTTCCAAAATTAAACTTTATCCAATTATGGCGTATGCTTGTGTTTTTTTCGAATATTCAAATAATCATCTCGCATTATCAAAATATATTTTCATGTAAGCTTCGGTATTTAACTCATATTTTCCAATCTGAACCTCTACAATTTAATCTGCTTGTTGATAGTTTCTTTTTTTTTTTTATAAATGCATAATCTCTAAATGAGTATCATTGAACTTTTCCTAATCGTAAAATCTTTGACTTGTCACATCTTCATCAACTTTTCTAAAATGCTGATTCTTCTTCAAGATATGACCATGTTAGCCCGAAAATGACGCAAATCCCTACCTCTTCTCTTGCAGCTACGTCAGCAGCGTTCGGTTATCTGTCAATTGCATCACATCGAATTCGAATTTCGACGTCTTTCGGATTTTTTCACACAAAACAATTATCGTCGAGCTCTCGGGTCGATAATGTCAAAGGGGAGGTTCATCTGAAGCCAATTCCAGACTTAGTTTGCGTGGATCTGAATGGTTCATTCGTGGAATTAATTCAGCATGAAAATAATTCGAGAAAAATAACCAAAGAGTCGCTGGCAAAACATAGCAATTATCAAAGGGATCGAGTTGAGGGGATATGAAAGGAAAATAAACATTTTCAATAAAAGAATTTAGCATGATAAATAAAAGAAGTATACTCAGGCAGAACAAAATAAAATTAGGTGGGCCGACTCTGAGAATCGAATAAAATTAAATGAACGAGCGGTAACTCTAGATCAGGAAATATCTAGTTCAGTACATCAAGGACAGAAAGGTGAAAATAAAGTTAGATAAAGCCTGATTACTCTTCTACATTCTAGAACTGCCTTGTTTACTAACAAAGATGAAGATTTTTAGGTAAAGGTTCAACATATTCTGTATATTCTGACCCCAGAATAACTTATGCGAGCAGATTTACGCTACTCTAGAGTTCTTCGATTTTCCGGCGAGTTTTTATGCTTGAGCCCTCGTCGCGTTGCAACACCGAAATATAGCAAAAGACAATACATCGACCGGAGTCGGTTATGAATAAATGATCGAAGACGAGAAGGGGATAGAGTGAGAATGCATAAATGAGACTAGATGAACAAGATGCATAAAGTCGGAGAAATCAATGAAGCTCCGCCATTTATGATGATAGATGAGAGAAAAAGACGTGATTGATGCTATCCTAGGAATTTGGAACTTTGACATGAGGAAGAACAGGAAGAATAAGTCAAAACGCAGAAACTTGGTGCAGAATAAATGTAGCTGCACATGGATATTGTGCTCGATAAATTTGTAAATAGCTTGACACAATAACGAGCAGAAGCATCGTGTTATGGAAGATGTATAAACTCGACAGAAATCAATGAAGCTGAACATATTCATGATGATGGTTGAATAGAAAAAAGTAACTGATGTTACTTAAGGAGGTTTCGAAACTTCATGACATCTTGACATCGATTGAAATAAAGAAATGAGATTTTTATACGTCATGACATTCAAAATTTCTGAAGAAGATAAATCGTTTGACATCTTTCAATTTTGTCTCGTGCTTTTTCCTATGGATCGATATCAGTATGTCTAGAAACTTCAAAATGACCTTTTCCTGAAAACTCGAAAGATTCTTCCGAAAGATTAGAACGTTTTCAAGGTAAACAGACTTCAGAAAGCAAAAATAGACGTGAGTTTGAAGCGAAACAGCACTCTCTGAAGGATCCTCGAGACGAATAATGGATTAGTGCAAAGTGATGCGAAACAAGGGGAATTAGAAACTGCGTCAGGAAAAAATCTGGAAACTCATGACGATAAATCGTTATGACATGATGATAATAAAGAATCACAAAATACCTCCCTAAATTCTCCTATACTATTTTAAAGTGAGTTGGATTATTCGCTACCTAGTCATGTGGCTGGAGTTATTAGTGGTATGAAATACCTTTTCCTGCATTATTTCGTAGGAAATCAAGTTTTCACGTAGAGAAATGCAAAAAATCAAGATTTTCACATTTTATATTCAATAAATTAGTGAGTAAGATTTAACAATCTTCCAGATGATTCAAGAAAGAACGAAAAAAAACCTTCTGAATACGTATGACAACCTTCATCCTATCTCTTCATTGTTTGTAAAGCTTTGCCCAAAACCTCACCAAATTTCAAGCTCTCACTCATTCGATGCCTTTCTTTTTCGAGATTTTTCCACCTTTATTCTAGGCCAACAGCAGCGTTTTATGGCTTTTCAAAAGGTCTCCGAATAATAGGCACGGAGAAGTGAAAGGAAGCTTCCAGAGTGACTAACTGCACTCACACACGCACCTTTCAGAATAACTTTTTCACAGGTTGAGTAGTGGGTTGAGAGAAAGGAAATTGAATCCATAGTGCCAGAATAGACGTGGGATTTCTGTATATCAATATTTTTAGCAAATTCATGTTATGTAAACGATAAGAAATTGATCTTCTTTCATCCATTCATGAGTTATGATAGGATCTTTTTCAAAGTTGACCTTGAAAAGAAGCAGAACTACTATGTTATTGCACGCATACTCAAAACGAAAACTTACTACGACAAAATCACGTAATGATGACAAATGGCCTTGTCGTAATTATGCTCTACGTCACAATGCTCTTGAATACTCACTCCCATTCAAGTCCTTTCATTGCACATTAGGGACTCCCACTCTAGAGGCTCTTCAACTGCCATGTCACATGCAAGTCAAAAACAACTAAATCACTCGCAAAAACTTGTATCGTCAGACATTTGTAGAGATTCTCGGAAAGATTTCAAAGGTCGAAATAAATGCCACTCAATAAATAATGAAAATCGCCGTCTTGCATAAGGAACACGGAACGAAAATGTGTAATGAGGTTTTTCTAGAAGAGAGGATCAATAAGTGTTGAATTAAGTTGATTTTAGAAAGGACGTTTTTTTTCGATTTAGAAAATTCTTGATTAGAACTTTTTCTAAGAAATGAGTAATTTCATAAGGAAAAAAATCCTGAATTTGGTCTCTTTTGAAAAAAAAATTGAAACTTCATTCTGTCAAAAAGTCGATGAAAGATAAATTAATTTTCCAGAAAAGAAACGTTTGAAACTTCACTTTTCAGAAGTGAATGATGGCAGAATAAAAATGGAAATAAGCTAAGCAGAAGCAGAAAGATTGGAATTCTCATATGTGGAAGGGAAGGGATGAGATATCGATGAGCCCTTGCATGAATTGCATGAATAAATGCAAAAAGGGAAGAAGAGAATCTAATTTGTTCGGCGAAATAATGAATGCCATAAGCGGGAATCGTCAAAGACAAGCCGGATAAATAGAAGCGATCATCTCAATGATCATTGAATCTACCAGAATGTTCTAGTTCAGGTAAGTCAAATTTCGCGCTCTTGGAATCTTGAAAATAAAGGAAGTAAGTGATAATCGAATTGATGTTGTAGCTATCAAGAGCGTATCAAGTCAAGATACTGGAATTCATTCATTATCAAAAAAGACATGGGAGCGAATTCTATAGTAAAAAGAAAACGAGATAATTTTATCGATAAAGAAATTTGCCAATACGTATCAGTCAAGTAACGAAAGAATTATAAGAAAGTAAAAAAAAAAACAGAACGCGTTTGTTACATCAATGCGCACAACTTTCTCAAGAGCACGTTCAGACGCGGATAACAAGTTTTTTGATCTCAAAAGCTGGGAGTGCGAATTAAAAGGACGTCGATTATTGCGAGAATGGCCCTTTTAGGGAGTTGTTGGGAAATATTGCCGAAGCAGGGCGCATTGATGTCTTGGAATGGGGGCAGCGGCAGCAAACAGCGGCGGATGGCATTCCAGCAGAGAGGCCTGAAGAAGACGGGGAAGGAGTCAGTCCGCCACTTGGATGCGGTCTCCCCGAGGGACATCGGCACTGCGATTGTGCCTGCCCAAGTTCGGCCAGGGCCCAGAGCTAGTCATGGGGGAAGTGTTGAGAGATTGCCGCTCGGCAGACAGCCACATAACTCATCACTTCCCCAGGATCATCCGCAAAAATGCCCCCCAGCCGAACTCGAAGAATGTTCCCACAGATGAGCGCAGAGGAGAAATCGAATCAACAACGCGGAGAACATATCGAATTAGCAGGGAATTCCGAATTTGGACCGACGGTTCTTTGAACGCACTTAAGAGCCACAAATTTAGAGAATATCATAACTGAGAGAACCCAAAGACTCGAGATCAAGAAGTGGGTATGTCTCTTGAGCTATTAGGAAATATAAATCCATGTTAAAGGAACGAAGTGGGGATGATAGTTGAGTAAAATTTTCCTTGTTTTCATTCGGCAAGATTTAGGGGTTTCAAGCTATTTTTCCTTTGATAGTAAGAAGCAATTTAATTATGGATGCAAGAAAGAACAAAATGTGTTTACTCTGGTTTTCTCTAAAACAAGCCTCTGCAATAAAGTCATTGCAGAAATCAATCCACTTGGGATGCAACGACGAATCTAATCACATAAAGGAATTATAGTGTTCCTCCATGCTCACGCAAGTCAACATTAAGAATACTAGACGAAAGAGAATCCACGAAATATCGAACAAATGCATAGCATGGAAGCAAAAAAGATAGAGCGGACTCATTGGATCGCATGATATGAGCTTTCGAGGCAGAATTCATTATTAGTACGAATTCGGAGAAAGTGAAAAACTGCAAGGATTTAGGTCAAAGAAGACTTTATTCGGGATGGAGAGACCAAAGACTAGATCAATGGTAATGTAAAAATGATGATATCATCAACAGGAATTTGTACAATGAAGATCCTTAGAGGTCGAAATAAGAATCTGTTTGTACCTGTAAAATTTTTCGAAATCACAATCTGAACGTTTCCAAAAACTCGGAATCGAAACTGAATTCGACCCATTCACACCTGTTAATGTCGCGAACGCAATGAGTCGTATGATATGAGCCTCCTCTGGCACATTCGTGATTACTTGGGAGTTTAAAACCAAGAAGATACAACTGAGATTCAGGTCTTCGGGGATTATGGTATAAAATGAGAGCAGAGGCTAGATGAATAACAATGAACGCGGCATTGACGTAGTAGATATCACGGATAACTGGGTAGCATGATAGTCTCTTCCGAAAGCAAGTGTATGATCAGTCAGAAATTTGGAATCCAGAAAAGATACAGCTGAGATTCAGGTCATTGAGGGACTATGGGAAGAAATGAGAGCAAAGGCTAGATCAATGGGAGACTGCTGGCGTCACACTCCCCAGAGGCACCGGCGCCGGAAACAAAGCCGCGAGGGCTGTTATCGCCCAGGAAAGTGCCGGATGTAGCTGCCCAAATATGAGCAGGCAGCAAATCAATTGCATGAAATATGAGCCAACCCACCGCGAGCAACAACTTCCATTCACACACATTCGGTATGTATGAATCTTTGGCTATGTGTATCACTATGTTTCACCATATTGAGAAAATATTCTATGCTTATTCTGATGAGCCTGAATCAAGATGAAGACGACTATCTGAAAGATGCTGAAATTAAAGCAGAAATGAAGATTGTGTTGAACGAATAACATCGATTTTTCTATCTTCTAGATCCTTATTGTCCATCATAAAATCAGTACTTTGACTTTTTCACCATGTGTTTGTTTCGTTCAAGAAATTTATGTCCTGCAATTTTAAACTGACAACAGCTCTTGCTTGCTGAAAATTTATTGTTGTGCGCGTGTGAAAATTCATCGGAATGATGGAATGATTCAGAGATAAAGTGTGAGACCAGTATGTGAGAAGAATTAGGCAAAAGGTGCTGATTGCCGCCAACTGATAAGACCAGCAGCGTCCAACAGGTACGCGGCTGGAGCATGAGAGTAGAGTACATAAGCTGGTACGAGTCGTTAGCTGTCCAATGGGTAGGGAAGAAAGTCACCGTTTGATCGCATAATATGCTGAAAACATACGAATAGAGTTATTGACAGCCAAAATATAGATGAAAAGTAAGCAAATAAGCTTCATCCTGACTGAAAGAACGGAAATGGTACGTGATGAGCTCTTACAACGACTTAGTTAGAATGAAGCACACCCTACTATCCATATTTATCTAACTTTAATGATAAACATACCGGCGATAAAAGCTAGAAATGCGCTAATAACAATTATAAACATGACGATAAAGAATATATTGTTGTGCCCATATATTAAACCTGCAAAATCAGAAACTCAAATAGACGTATCGATTTTATCACCTTACCAAAAGTTAGAAATGCTGCAGGGAAAAGTAGGAAGGCAAATGAAATTGCGATGTAGAAGAATATTCGTCGAGGCTGAGTCGCTGTGACCTGCTCAAAGACAGGCGGTTGATCCAGGATTCCTGCGACTTTAGTCGTTCTGATGAAGTATATTGAAAATTCACTAACTGCTTCGCAACGATACTCGAGATGATTGTGAAACCTGGGAAGTACAAGTTCCTGGTGTCGGGGGGTACATTGGGCTATTCGGCGTTCGCGGAGATCGAACCGTGCTTCCAGGTCTAGAACTTATCTCTTTGGTTACCATGAATCGAGGATTTTTAGCATCCAAAATAAAGAATGAAGGCCAAACTTCTCCTTTACAACATTACAAAGCCTTATTGGAATTGCAGAAACCCCAAAAAAGCCTTCTTCTTCTTCAAGCCAGTAAAAGTTACCTCTTCCCATAATGCCCATGCCCTTTGGGCGTAGATGCTGCCGCGGATTGTCGGCTTGTTTGCCTGTACAAATTTACACTCGGATTGAAGTTCAGCTGTGTTGGAGGCGTCACTGCATACGGAGAATCGAGTGGGTGTGGATGAACCGTCGGTGTACTAACAGACCCAGATGATGATCGGATAGAGGTGTTGCGATAGGGTGGTGGCGCGGAAGGACGCATTTTTACGTCGCCTTCCATCTTTAGTTTCAAAGCTTCTGAAATTCTACAAGTTTGTGAAGATCAAAATCTAATGAGCGAACTTGATTCCTTTCTGTGCATTACTTTCAGAAACGGAAGGAAACGAAAAGAACAAGAGGATTGTTAAACCGCAAAAACTTACAGTGATAGCGATCTTCACAGAAATTTTCAGGCTTTGGTACAGGATTAAATTGTAGAGATCAATATATGGAGTTATTTGCGAAGTTGGAAAGTGAAATTGGCCCAGGACCGAGAGCGCGGAAGAGGGAAATGGGAAGGGGAGAGGGGACGGTATTTGTTTTGCCTGGTTCCCCCTTCTTTTGGCAGCTTTTCCACTCTATCTCTCACTTTCTGCCTTTTCTCTCTACATTATTAGAGTCATGTGGATGAGCCAGCCCAACAATTCGCATGCGTGTGCAGCTTGTGCAAGTGCACCGTCCATAATCAACAGAGTTTGCACCCCTCTAAACTCTCCCTGTAAAGACTATTTCCATAGAGAAAATCTGAATCACCGCATCCCAATGTGTTTGCGGTGCGAACGACTGACGAATAGCATGCACTGTTTTGAGCAAGGCGACAGAGAGGTTACCAATAAAGATCCATAAAATTCACGTATCACATGGGCGACCTGTCAGCGAGACAAGACATTCATGATAAATGAGGACATAGCTACAAATTTCATATTTCATGAAAGTATCGACTTTGAAGCAGCAAGTTTTATCTTTTCATGCTGATGATAAAATTGACAAATGTTAGATCAGGCAGATTTCGAACCCCTTGATGATTGTTTCAGGCCGCTTCCTCGATCCACTTCAACCCCTTCCCGTTCCCCGTTCTTCATTCCTCTCCTCTCTTTGCTCTTCATTTGTATGCTTACGTGCGAGTGGCTCTGTGCATGCTGCTGCTGTGCGCACAGAGGGAGGATGGACAATTCTGACACCTCACGACCTGTTTCGGCCCCGAGAAAGCTTCGCACAAATCTACCTGCGTTCTGCATCTTTAAAATCAATTTGTGATTATTTTCCCCTAAGTTTTTACTTCCATCGTTACTTCGCATTCTGTAGTATCATGTTGTTATACTTTGTCCAAACAAGATGAAATTTCAGCCCAGCTCAAAACAAAAACATCGCATTTTAGTTTCTGCATATATCTTCTAGCCTTTTTGCTCCAAGTACCAAGTAAATTTGCACTTTGCTGGATAAAATTTCATGTCAGTTTTTCATAAAGACCTCTTACCTGAATCAACGGTGTTGATTGCATGCTTCTTTGTGTGCTCATATTTGTCTTCTTCAGCGCATTCGTCCTGTCCATTTGTCCCGCTACCCCTTTCAGTGCTCGATTTCGGCTTCCATTCTCGTCTTCTGTGTTCGGTTTTTCTGGCTACAGGCCCGTTTAATTCAGTCCGACCGTCTGTTTATTTTTAGTCCTCTTACTCGATTTTTTCATGTCTCGTGCGAGGATTCGTTTTCCCCTCTGCTTGCGTTGTGCCTTTTAGTCTGTCGGTGTACATCCGATGTCCGCTCCGTCGAGTGCCGAGGCGCTAGACGAAGAGGTCATTGCCGGGCTACTTTCGATTCGACGCGGCCACTTTAAAATATAATTGCCAGTGGGTGTAGCGTCGTTGACCTTGCTTGAAAATATCCTCTAGTCTTTCAAGTGAGGTTTCAATTTCACTTGGTATTTTTTAAGGTTGAGATTCGGCAAAACTTATTATATAAAAGTGGGATACACCTTACGTTTCAAACTAATGCTGTTCCAATTCCACAAATTTCTTTTCATTGTCATAACGTCTTCGTATGATTATATTCAAACAAACCATATTTTTTCCATTTTTATACCTGCTTGGGATAAAGCTGGCCTATTTTCAAGAAGACAAATAACGAATCTGCCATCAAGCTCTTTCTGGCGTTATTCAGTAATTATTCCCCCTTTTCCAGTAACAACTTCCATGCTTGTATCATTTGTCGACACTTCTAGAGCAATTGACGGCACTAGTGCTCTTATGCTTGAGTCGGATCACTTACAAACACTTTCTGTTTTGCAGCCGGAGCATTTAGCATTCCCCCTTCTCTGTTGGTTATTATTGCATCTCTCCCTTCAGAGCAAATCTGTTTACCTTTACCTGTCTTCTCTCTTCCCGCTCTTTCTGTACATAAGAGGAAAGAAGGAACCCCTTAAGCTCAGTCCCCTAAATGGCTACGCAAATTCCCATAATCGTGTGAGCATCTTTGAGGCAATTTATGGCATATCTTTCATTGTGCGAGTGAGCAGTACTCTCACAATAAATACCCTCATCGATGTATCGTACCTGTCAGTATTGTCTAGTTACCTCAGCAAAAGTGTTCTGGTTCTCTTCATACAGTTGAGCTGCGTACACTTTGGGCGCGACATAGTTTTTCATCAATAAAGCTGATCATAGTTCTTCATATTCATATGCGTTTTGCGGTGGTGTAAGTGAGATATTCATCATCAAAAATTTTATAGACCTTTGCAGTTTTTGACAATTTTACTACCTCGACCTTGTCTTTTCAAACAATAGCCCAACATTCACCTGTCACTTCTGATAAGTATGCAAATGCGCATATTCATTCTGACAGCATCTGCGGTAGTTTCCTGTCGATAGTCCATAAATGCCTAGTGTGAAGCTTTCCTCGTCGTGCGTGTTTTTCTCACCCTTCGCGATTCCATCTTCCTCTGCCCAGCCCTCTCATTTACAGGGCGGACATTTCCCTCATTCTCTTCTTGACTTTCTCTCAGACGATGCTTTCCTTCCTATGTTTTTGCTTGCCCCTGGTCATGCGCGCGCACGCGTAGCATCGCACTTCATTTTTTGCATGTATAATTCCTCGATTTCACTTATTCGCCTTTCACTGTTCTACTCCTACAATTTCACCTCTGAAAGTTTCAATTCCAGCAATTCGCGCCAGAACGTTAGATTCGCCGCGAGTTCATGACATTTGACAAAACGAATTAGAGTGAAGATCCATAGCTTTCTGTGATTTTCTCATGATATACTATCCCGAAGAAATCTACACCTCTCAATTCCTTTCAAGTCTCTAGACTTTATCGTTATGCAACTTCTTTCCAAAGCATTAGTGCATCCGAATGTGATCCAATCATAATTCCCCCTTCCTTTCACCTAGGCGTTCGAAATCCACCCATTTCCTTCCCTTTCCGACCCCTCTCTTTCTCTCTCCGCAAACGATCAGCATAAATTATTTTCGCCTTCCATTGAACAAGATGCATGATCGATTGGATTTATGAACGGACAGCTTTGATATCTTTGAAATTTATATCCTTGCAGATACGCTAGTGATGTGATGAGTTTGCTATCAGTGTCGTCTCCGTGCTATTCAATTCATGATGCACTGCGGTTGGCTAACAAAGATTCATTATTCTTCTACGTAGACAATAAGGACGCGAAGAAAAATGGTATTATTCAAGTTTATGTTTGAAATTTTGATCAAGTTTTATTCGATCACTAATGTTCGCCATCAACAATTCGAAATAGCCGTTCTCATGCTTGTTATCTACTCTTCTTATATCTACCTGCATTTCATGCGCATTGTTATCAAATCAATGTATCCTTCTATCAGTGCGTGTTTGCTATCTGCCTTATCGAGCCCTCTCTTGACTCTCTCACTCCCCTTTTGGACTGCCTGTGCAAAGGCCAATTGTAAATTGTGCAGTTTGTGCATCATCTCGCCATGTTTCGCAGGCACTCATTGATCGAGCCGCAATTGATTATGGCGAGATTAAGTACTTCAGTCTTAATTATGGAGATCGTTTTTAATGAAATACTTGCAATTATTATCATTCGGCACTTTCAGACGCCCACACAAAGAAACCATCGACAAATAACAACAACATCAAGGGCAACAAACAGATTGGTCCTGATAACATGAGGTCAACCAACAATTTTGCGTCAGGATTTCATAATAATCAGAAAAATTTCAGGCCTCCCAACTCAATCAGCGCATTGTTAGAGACGGATGAAGCAAATGCGATCAAGGAGTACCTCGATGAAAATACGATTGTTAGTTTCTAGCAACTGATATTATGCTTTTATGATGACATGAAACTCTTTCTTCCATGATACGAATAATTTTTCAGATCCTAACATCCGGAATTTCTCAACTGTTGCGTGAAGAGCATGGACAATGGGCCGTGGTGCATTCGGGGCTCATCGGACTAGTCAAAGTTTGTCCATATAGACTTTGTCCACAGTGAATGACCATTAATGTGCTCGTTAAGGACTACAATCGACAATGTTACGAGTTGCAACTTCTAGTCCCAACAACGTCCAGCGCATCACAGTCAGAAACGGTCAAAGTTCTTTGGAGATCCAAAATGTAAGGGTTCACTCTCATTCAGAGATTGAAGAATGAACCTTAGAACTGACGAGTTCGATTGTGCGCGACCACACTCAAATCTGATGACTTTTGAAATTGAAGGCGACGTGTACGGACTGAACTTCTATAAGGCGGACGAAGCAAGGGAGTTTGTGGGAAAGATCTTTGACATTAGGAAAAGTAACGGATGATTCTATGCCAAATTAAAAAAAAAACTTATTCAGCCAAAGAGAAGCGGCTCAGTAGGATCGAGATAACTCCAAAGCGTCCTGCCCCACCTGCACCCACGGTACAACATAAGCTATCAAAATTCTTCGTATAGTTTCATGGCCAGTTTGCATCGATCGATAAGTGCCTTTTCGTTCACGCGAAATGTGACATAGATTTTGATAAGCAGTGTTCATACGCTGCTGAAAGATAGAGAGCACTATTTCGATGCGAGCGTTTCTCTGCATAATCGCAGATTCCATTTATCAATTTTGCACTGGGTGTCAAATTGGACACTTCCCCTGAATATATCTTTAATAATTTATAGTTTAATAAAAGCTTATTTTAGGATTCTTCTTCTCCGGTTTCATCAATGCCAACTGATGCAGGAGTCGTTATTCACGACTCGGTAGCCTTGCCTCAGAAGAAGGATTCAAAATGTCTCTTCATTGAAATCATCGAATTTTCCAATGACATTTATTTTAGCTGGTGGATTCTTTAATAACCTGAAGAGCAAACTGGGAGATCGATCAGGCAAGAAAGAGAAGAAATCCAAGAAGAAAAAACTAACGGCAGCGGATATTTCTAAGCCATCCGATTTTAAGTAAGAAGCTTTTCTCTACATATTTTCATTTAACTTGTAGACATATTGATCATCTTGGCATCAATTCACTTGACGATGAAGGGAAAGAACTATACGATGTCTTGAAGGCTAAGCTCAACGTATGATCCGAAATTATAGCACACGAAATAATGATGAAATTTTAGGTAACAGAAGGAAATCGAACTGAGGAAAAATTTGTAATGGACGCTGTGATGAATCGACGTCATGAACTACGTAATTCGATCATGGTAAAGAAGGAAAGGGACCAAAATGGAGGGTTCAAGGTTTCCACAGCAACGGATACTGATCAGTGAGCAAATGAACTAGACGAATTTTTAAAACTCGATTTCTTCAGCGAATATCTCGTCGCGAAAAGAGGGACCCCACGAGACATTAAGAACGCAGATGCCGCGGCGAAGGCGAGTTGTTAGCCCAAAAGTGAAAATGGAAAATAATTTCCAGAAAGGCGAACCAACCTCAGAACGAGCAGCCACTCCCGCGCCCTCTACCTTCGGCAAATCAGACCCGCTGCGTCCCGATTGGGACTCACCAAGCGTCTCTCCGCCGCTATCAAGTTCATCGCCGCCAACTCGTCGAAGTCCGCCTCCAGCTAGTCCGCCAGCACCTAAGCCTGCACTTCAAGGTCACGATGATTCCGATCTTCACCACTCAAACGCCGAGCAGGCTCCTCCGCCTTTGCCAACTCGAGGCGAATCTAGGCATCCAGGGGGAATCGTTAGGAAGAACACTCCGTCTGGGTTTGACATGAAGAGGAGGGATCGAGGTTTGCGAGCTCCAAAATGAAGAGCGAGAAAGTTGAATTTTAGATGACTATCCACGCCTACCTGCTCATCATCATCATAAAGCTGAACGCACCGCTTCACCGCCTCCGGCATCTCATCAGATCACACCCCCGATGACCCCTGGATCGTCGCCGATTCCTCCTCCTCCGCCCGCACCCCCACCAGATATCTTCACCAAGCCGCAAACTTTATCGGTCTGAATTTCGAATAAGTTGAAAATGCAAGGTGGTAACATTTTTAGCCTACTTCGATGAGCTCTGCTGCCTCGTTGTCGCCACCGACGACGCACAACACGAGCAAGAGTTTGCCACCGGTCTCCGACGGGAGGAAGAGCCTGCTCATGGTAGTTGACTCGGGAAATATCTAATTTTTTTAAAAATATAAAAACCTTAGGATATCCAAAACGTGGATAAGAGCAGATTGTTGAAACCGGTGGATAACGCAAGTCGTCTATCCGACAATAGCGTCAAATCACCCCAAGACGGAGGAATCTTACAGTCATTGCAAGCGGAACTCGAGAAAATCAGAGCTGTAATGGAAAGCGACTCGGAAGAGGATGAAGAGGGTAAGGACTTACGAAAATTCGAAACTTACGAATATTTTCAGAAAGTGAAACCGACGAAGAATGGAATTAGATGGGCTTCAAAGATCTATTTCACCATTGTGATTCTTTCGTTAAAGTTGTGATATTTTTCGATAAGTCATAAGAATCCCCGTGATAGTTTGTACAGAAATGATTTTTTATAATAAAGGAATCGTCAGAGTAAACTATTCTTTCTCGATGAGTTGACTAGTTATCGTTGAAACATATCGCAAGATAAGTAATAGAGAATTTTGATAACTTTGAAGGAAGAATTGAGCATCTTTTGGTGCAAATCCCATCTCAGTTGGATGATCACATTTCTAGATATAAGCGTGCACAAACAAACACTTAAAATAATAAAAGTAAGACTAGAAGCTAATCTGTCTTACTTTCATTTTTTCAGTTTAAAGAAGTAATTCCATTTTTTCAGAATACCGAATAAACGTGATGTATTATTTGCACAGCTAGAATGTTGAAATTGACATACAGAAATTTCAGAAGGAAGACGAATAAGTTATGCAAAACAATATAAAGCAAATATAAACATTTCACGTATGGTAATTATCGAAAACGTGTGTTCCGAAATTTCGTATAAAAGGAATTCGAGTTTTTGAAGAAGTGTGCAACGCTGAGTTAGAAGCTTCGATGAAAACTCTCGTATTTCTGATTCTACTTATTCTCGAGGTTGTCGCTGACGGGGAAACGAATAAAGATAAAAAGGTTGGCATTCGAAAATTAGTATATTTGAATTAATTGGCTAAGATAGTTTTATTTTCTCCAAGAAGAAAAGGTTATATATTAATTTTCAGATATTCCTTTCCAAGAGCCTAAATCTCAACCCACTAAGAAAACAACACACTTCCGAGATAAGTGGGTCGATAATTGGCGCGGCTCAAACTGAAGATAATGAAGAGGGTAAAAACCCCGAGGAAAATTAATTCTACCTGCAAATTTAGAGAAAATACGCATACCACGAGGCGAGGATCGGCAAGAAGTCGAACTTCTCGAGGAAGTACCTCCGAAGGAAGAGGACTCTCTAGACGAGGATTTTGTGGACGAATTTCGTAGGTTTTGAAGAAATTCCAAAATACGAGAGATTTTTCAGCCCTGAGGGATAAATTGCTCCGTGACGGTCCAATGGCAGTATTCAATGCAGAGGATGGTGTAGCGCTTCGAGCCAAGCGACAGATGGGGTGATTTTTCGGAATTTTTTGATAAATTGATCAATTTGAAAAACTAATTTCTCAAACAGTTTGAGAACTTTTGGCTTAAAAGGGTGAATAGTTTGATCATTTTATATTTCTAGTTGCGGTTGCTGCTGTTGCGGGTGTCCTATGATGAATGCGTCGGCTTGCCCGTGTTATTGTGGATGTGGCTAGGTTCGAACTTTCTGGATCAATTCTTCATTATTTGTTGTTTTTAATCTAAAAATGTCTTTCAGTATTTATTTTCAATAATTTATTTATTCCTGTATAAGTTATTATTATTTAGATAAAATATTGTTTTAATTTTACAAAGAAATTGATCACAACAAATATTCGATATACAATTATGTTTCATTCATTATATGCTAGAAAATAGAGCTATAAAACCTGCTGAGATAAATTGTGGTGTAATAATTTTTCTTTCTGTTAATCCTCACCATATATTTGGTTCAACAATAGAGGTCTTACTCTAATTTTACTTATTTGATACATTTGTCTACGAAAATATCTAAAGTGCGATATTTCTAAGGGCCCGTTCATACTTAGTTGCATTGCAGCTTGTAACTTGCAACTCTTTCGAAATAGCATGAGAAATCGAGAAAGCACAAGAAATGGTACAATCTTATGCAATCGCACTTTCCTCACTTCCCATATTATTTCGAGTGAGTTACAAATTGCAACTAAATCCGAACGCCCCCTTCCATTTACACGCTTCGTTTCCCAATCTTGACCCCGCCCCCTTTTCCATTCCCGAATTGCAAATGCTAACGTCACATAGTCGCATGCCAAAGGACAGCTGACTGGCGAAACGTGAAAATAATTTATTGTTCATTATTTTTGCTTGTTGATTGCGCAATTAACTCTGCAATTGAGGTACTTAATAACTAGGGTAATTGTCAGGTTAATCATGTCTTTTATCTTTAATTTTACCTAATCGTGGAAGTAATTCGTTGTCGTTTTTTATTATCACATTTAATTGCCCAATTAACTCGATGATTAGGGTAATTAAATACCTAATTAGACTAATTATCTTTGATTTTCAGAAATGGCATTCATCGGCGATGCGGATGAGCAGAATAACCCGTCGATCACGACGCTCAAAATTCTGATCATCGGTGAGAGCGGCGTCGGAAAGTCCAGGTATAATTATCGAGATAATTTGGGTACTTAACAGGATAATTAAACAAACGACTAGTTGAATTTCAATGAAAATACAACTTACTTTTGAAAATATTGAAACTTTTCTAAAAATGATAAACCTTTTCGAAGGATAATTGTCAACGATGTTGAAATTGACAAATTATCGCTTTATAGATTTTGAAAAATTTCAAGTATCGATTTTCAGTTTGATGCTGCGTTTCGTGGATGACTCGTTCGATCCCGAGCAGCCAGCCACAATCGGAGTGGATTTCCGAGTGACGTCGATGGTCGTGGACGGGAATCGAGTAAAGCTGGCCATCTGGGACACCGCCGGGCAGGAACGGTTCAGAACGCTCACCCCGAGCTACTACAGAGGAGGACAGGGAATCATTTGTGGTGGGTTGATGATTGCTTCAGAATGAAACGTTGTGCGTTTTCCTTGTCCTGAGATTATCAGATCAATAGTCCTAAAAACTAGTCGTTTGAAGGTTAGAACTTTTGCAACGTAGACGCTAGTATTGTTTTCGAAATTATTTAATTATTATAATGCGTCGCATTCGCACAGTAATCAATTACTTCTTTGCTATTGTCGAGCAAAATTTTAAAACATACCTTCTTTTCTTACTTGAAGACTGAGGAAATATTATAATTTGAAGTGTACGACGTGACTAACCGAAGTACGTTCGAGCATTTGGATCACTGGATGACGGAAGTCGACACCTACTCGACCAAGGATGACGCTGTCAAAATGATCGTCGGAAACAAAATCGATCTGGTAATTATTAGTTGCTCGATTTCTTGATACATTTGCCCATTGATGGTTTGAAATAGTGGTGTTGATAAACTGAACATAACCTTCAGTGATCTTAATTTCATTTTAAAGCATTCAACTCCCTGAAATAAACATATCTGGGAGGTGAAAAAGTAGAAATATTTTCTCAAAAAAAATATATATTTTTTTTTAAATTCAGCCCAACCGAGTCGTCTCTCGAGAAGAAGGAATGAAATTCGCGAAACGCCACCGGGCACTTTTCATCGAGGCCTCGGCAAAAACCAAAGAGGGAGTCCAGTGCGCTTTCGAGGAACTCATTCAGAAGGTGATTTTTTCACTTTTTCTCTCTTGAATATCTCGCGTCCTACAGGTCTGACTGATTATTTTAAAAAATCTAATTATTGATTTATTGCATTTCGAAACAGTTTTTTTTCGATAAAAATTCAGCTATATTGATAAACGTATGTATGTGTACAAAATCAACTCGTAAGAACTTGTCAATTTATCTGATGAATCTTGAAACATGGCTTTTTCTCTGGAAAGTTTGGTTTCGCAAGTGCAATAAGTCCTATGAAAGACGTTGTTCTTTTCTAGAAAAATTCTGAAACATTTATAATTTTTGCTTTTCAGATAATCCAAACTCCCGGTCTTTGGGATTCAGACAAACCGACGTTCCGACTTGGACAACAAGCAACTGGTGGAGACGGCATGTGTGGATGCTAGATTTCCGAGGATAAGTCCATTTTTGGAAAAAATTGACTCATTGTATTATTCATCCAGCCTTCACTCACTATTGTGTATTTTCATGTTCTATTAAAATGATAATCAGTAAAAATGAGAACGACGTTAGTGTGAATAATACAGCAAGAGTTTTATTTCACCTCTTCACCTCACAAAATTCTTTCTGACCCACAAATTAGTCAATTTTAGTGTTTTGAAATGGATTTTCATCTTCTTCTGTGTAAAACTTTTAAATTCAGCAGAAAAATCTTTGATTTTCTATTTTTGAAGGGAAATAAT
>LIAE01006533.1:111249-130416 GCA_002287525.1 Diploscapter pachys | reverse complement strand
ACGATGTGACATGTCTGCGAAACACGACAAACATATCGGACCGTGCCGAAATAGTGCTATATTCCTCTAGAGCACAGACGCAAGACACGAGAGAAATTCCTATCGGAGAGTAAAAAGAATTCCAGCGAGCCGAGCCTGAGCTCAATCTTAGAAATCCTCACCCATGATGAGGCATAGGAATCCTGAATCGTTTAGGATACTAAAAGTCGAAACTTGGGCATTTTGGAATGATGACGATTCTGGCAATGCACAAAATGGGCGTGACGTAAAATCGCGATGTCAGAGCCTGTCCATAAGTTTCCATGCGTATTTTCGACGATGCGTCCCCTCTATTGTTTTTCAGTGATCTCTAATTTTCTCGAACTCCTTCTCCACTCACTTGTTTTCCGATTGTCTTTTCTCGCGATTTTGCCACTGGCTGATTTGTCCACTCGACGTGTGCTTCTCGAGCCTCTTCACGAGTCAATCTAGCCTCTTTTCTCTCTCATGTCTTTCAACAATCTCTAATTTGCGCATGTTTTTTCATCAGCTTTTTCTGTGGACACAGATAATTAACGTGCTTTCAGGAAGAATTCCGGCGGCTGGACGGCTCACAGATTTGTGGTGCGAATTCTGGCAGCAAATTGGAACGGAAGGCGACGACGAAAAACGCGCCCCGATTAAGCTCCGGTTCAATCGCGACGATAAGCCGATTGATGATGGAAAACGAAAGGTCGAGAGCAAACTAGAGTGTTTATCGAACTTCCGAACATCTTCTTTGAAAATTCTCACGAATTCTTTTCAGACGATGAGAAATGTCTTTCTTAACTCAAGCACATTAAACACCGCATGGAGATTCGTATCGAAGAGAGTTCATTAAATTGGAGGATTAATAAACTTGCAACTTATTTTAAGATTTTATTTCTGATATTTCATGCAAAGTTTCTTTTCGAAAAATTGCAAATGCAATAGAATTTATTCAGATCAAGTTGGTATATCGAATGATTCATGTATTCGGTGAACTATTACTGCGACATTTTTTGCATACTTTTTCTTCTCTCGAACTTCCACGCAAACTTAAAATCGTTTCGGAGGTAATTTTACCTGGTTGAAAACTGGTGTCATTTCGCGCTACGATAAGCCGACAATTCGGCGAAAACTTGTCAAGTGGTAATTTGATTTTCAGCATTTTCAATTGTGACAGTTTCTGACCTAATTTATGCATTGATAACGGAAAATTCCGAATTTAAAAGAAATGCTTATTATACCTGAAGAAGGTGATCTTCATGGTGAATAGAATCACTAGCGAGCAAAACTGTCATTAGCTGTAATAAACATCATAACATTTGGTTATCAAATGGAATCTGTTCAAAAGATTCATGACCATTTTTGCAAATTGTAAGTTGCAGAAATTGCCATAACGCATCAAAAATGATTATGCTGTTGTTCAACTATTCTTCTGATACCCACTTACTAATCCTAATCAAACTTTCCGTAAATAGGTCATAATATCAGTATTTCCACTGCCAAATTCTCATGATCACAATGATCTCAGTCTGAATTCAATACCTATTCTTCAACGCTGATGGAGGACCCTTCCTGAATTCCTTGAGCGATTCCATAAAGCATGTGATGCTTGTAGTAGGTTCCACTCAGGTGCCCAGACAATTGCTTATTTGTCGAATGTGTGCTTAGATTCGAAGAAACAAGAAAACGGATACTTATTTACAAATAATCACGAAATCGTCGTATGACTTTTCATGCTAAATTTATTATCAGCCGACTTTTCAAAGTACGTCCTTTGACAGTGAAGGAATTTATTGTCATGTCTTTTAGAGAAATTGAAAAACTAGGTTGACATCATTTCTGAGTAGTAGTTCTATTCTTTCACTTCTCGAAACATCGGTAATTTTTCATTTTCTAGTCTAATGATCACAGGAAATTCTGAACCTGTTTCAGCGCGACAAAATCAGCGAAACCCTTATCTCTCACCCAGTACTGAAGAATAGAAATAGAAAACCGTGCTGAATAGTTGCAACTGATTGCTTGCTATTTTCTCTAAACACCGGTATTTTACTCCCGTAATTCTTGGTAATCACTAGAATTCGCTCAACTGAATAGCTTATCAACTTTATTTCTCCGCATTTTGCGTACTGTCTAAGTTCAGTCAGCCACTCTATTTTCTAGTGTTTTGCTTGCTGGAAGCGTCGGCGAAAAATTGAATCGCGTTTCTCGAACTTTGTATTGCACGTTTTCAGGCTGTTTGGCTATCGTCTGGCTGCTATGATGAGACGTTTCACGAGAATCGCCGGTCGTATAAAAGGCCGCAGGTAAGGGAAGAGCGGTAAGCTGGGTCGAAAAGAACTTGGTTTCTACTTATTTCAAATCAGCTAGTCAGCATGCAGCGACTAATTCTGAATCTGCTCGTGACGCTCCTGGTCCTGTTCTGCATCGTCGATTTCTGCCAAGCCCAATGGGGGTAGGATTTTGAACATTTTTCTAAATTTTCTAAAGATTGCCCTGATTCTAAATTTCTATTTTTAGATATGGAATGGGCTACGGGATGGGTTATGGAGGATATGGAATGAGTCCGTGGGTGAGTTGATAGCTTTATTCAAATTAGAGGTGCATGAATTTATTCTTCATTTGATTTCCGAAAATTTATGAATTTTGGAAAAATTGTATTTTTCATAGTTAGATCCATTCAAACCTCCATACCATGCTTACCATAATAGATAGCCCCAAGGTGTCTTCACAAAAGTTGCTCAGTTTTTAGAGCTCTTTCGAATGATACCCAATTTGACCTATTTTGGTGTAATTTTGCAATTTCGACTCCCTGGCTGGCGATATTCAGGCCCGATTATCTCAAAAATTACCTACCTCGATTTTCGATTTTTTCATGATTTATATGCAGAATTACCTGGAGAATTTTTCTAGCATGGTTATTTTTGCGGCGATAGAACATTTTTTGTTCAGGGGGAGCGATTTTCTGCAAAAAATCTAGGTTAAAAACTCGTATTTTTGACACTCCGACCACCTGCTGGGGCGAGCAAATGGTTTTTTCGAGAAACTTGACCTCACATCTGAATACCCGTTTTATCCTCTTTCCAACAAGTCATCAATCATCGAAAATGGTCAAAAAATAAAAGTTTTCTTTGTACCGTTTGATAAGGTCGATTTTGACCAAATTCGCGATTTTCAAGGGGGCGTGGCTCCACCCACAAATGGGGTGAGGCCTAAAATTCATATTTTTGGAATCAGCGTTCGAAGCTCTATCATGTTATATGGTTTGTTTTTGGATTCTAGATACTTTTTTCCAAATGCGGACTCTCTTTGAAGGTTGTTCGAGTCTTACAAAGAATGCCTCTTAATTTCCAAATTACCTAGTTCTGAACATCATTTTACCTTTTTCAGGGCTGGAGACGCAGAATGATGATGAATGCGATGTACGGAGGACCCTGGGGGATGGGCGGTATGTGGGGAAAAAAGTAAAATCCCCGATCTCGGAGACGTTGGATTTCTGAATCCATAAAAGCGATGACGACCTTCTTACAATGATCTGCAATCATATGTATCTAAAGCTTCTAATTAAAATACTTGCAAAGAATTGATGAGAAATAATCTATAAGACGAGAAAATAAAGATTTTCGTTCTATAAAGTGTTTAACCTCACAAGAAAACATTTCATCATGCTTACATCAAATGGTAATGTGTGTGCATTCATTCAGGTGATTTGGAAGTATCGCAACACGTTTTCAATAATGAAATTTATTTGGAAGGGTGCGTAGAATTATCCACTAAATATTTTAGTGATAACATGCTCTTCTAAATCGTTTTGCAACAATTCCAAAGCTCCTTTTAGTTGCAATTATCCCTTATCAGTTTTGGATGTCTTTGAGAGTTGTCTGTATCATGTGCATCGAAATTAAATTATTGTTTCACAATTTCTTAATGACCTAGAACATGATCTGTTATGTAATAAAATAGCAAACCTACGTTAATTGGATGGCTTTCGTCCCCGTATACACTAATGGGTTTCGCGTGCATCGTCAGACATTTTTGAAGTGTATCAATTCCCTCCACTTGCTCTCTCAAGGAATTTTCTAAAAATGAGTGGGGAACGGGCGAAATTGGCATATACTCGGGAAATGATTGTCCCCATTCTGGTGCCGTAATTGTACCGGCGCATCAACCACGCCTGTGTTGGTGCAATTTCGATGTCAGGATGGAAGCAATCTCTCTCTCACTCTCTCTTAGAGGAGCACCTCAAAAATGTGTGTGAGGGGAACGACCCTAATCCCTTTTATCACTACTGATAAATAGAAAATGCCAATTTTAAGAGCTTACAATTTTCATGACTTCCCAATCATTTTTATCAATGCTTCTTTATCAAATCCGAAGACACACCCTTGTTTGTAATATTCAGTTTTATTTTATTGTAGTTTATGATTTATATCTTTCTTTCGGTATTTAAGTGGGGCGTTCACTTATGATACCATTTCATTTTATAAACTTTTAGGACATTTGAATTTGGACTTATCTAAAATTTTAAATTCTAGGTAATTCAACATGAGGGTATCACTGCTAAGTTCGATATTTTTGGGTAAGCCAACAAATTTCGAATTTTTCAAGAGATCAATCCTTGCCATTGACATTTTTGGCGATAAGACTGAATTTCGAATTCATTAGATACTGATAAAAATGCCATCATTTTGGAGCAGAAAAACGGCAATTCAAAAGATAATTTGATCAGAGATGGACAACCAAATTTATAAATTCTAATTTTCAATCCTATGAAAAAATTATAAAACATAAACTTAAGTTTCGTAAGATATTATCCAGCTTTCATAAATTATTTCTCGATTTTTACAAGATATAAATTATGAAGAACATTATTCTAAGTTTTTAAAATATAACATAAAAATAATATAAGATCTAAAAATTCCAGTATGCTTCGGCAATTTTCATCTGGCATATGGTCAAAGTGTCGACCCGAAATGTGCGTGTAATATGAGCAATCTCTGGTTAGATGTCGTGGTCGTCATTGATAATTCCCAAAGCATGGGTCACGATGGATTAAATGAGGTAATTCCTAGACACAAATCAATTTTAAGTTTATATTTTAGGTCGCTGCTAGTATCGTTACCGGTATACCAAATTTTAAAAACATGTTAATTTTGGCAAGTTTAAGTGTTCGCTCAATCAAATATCACCCAGGCCTTGGGTCAAACTACTCGCGTCGGCATCGTTACGTATGGTGAATCTGCGGTTGTGGTAAGTTTAAGCAAAAATCTAAACAAATTTTAATAAAAAAACTCATTTTTAGCATGATAATTTTTCAAATAATGAGAAAATTTTGCAGAAATACAATTTAACCGCCTTCAATGACACTAGAACGTTCATTGATGCAATGTTCGATCTAGCCAATGAGCCCACTACCGATACGCAATCTTACATCTACAGGCAATCAGAATAAAATGGGGAGCTAATTCTAGGTTCAAATTTCGAAAATTTTTAGGGGTCTTTCCGTCGCAAAAACCGTGCTTGACGATGGTCGAGCGAACGGAAAACGCGACAATGTCCAACGAGCTATTATCGTCTATGCATCTCATTATGTGTAAGTGCTTCTACATTCATAACGCAGTGGTAAAGATGCGCGGATTATATTTTTTTATTTTCTCTGCTTCTCAATTGGATTCAAATTTTGGTAGATATTCGACTTTCTTTGCAAAAATTCAAAATCGAAGAAATTACTATTGGACTATTTGACGACGCTTGAGGAATTTAGAAGCCAAGGACAAGAAAAGGATCCGGTGCAGCTCGCTGAGCAGATCAAGGAAGATGATATCGGCATCATTACCGCCGCGTTCAATCAATTTGGCGGCGGGGGTGTTCTTGCGGTATTCGAAAAATTAGAATACCCGCATTTTTACAACAAAAAATTCAGGAACTCGCCAAACTCGCCACCCCAGGAATGGCCTTCAGCAACACGAACACTGATTTGGTCGGTGAGATTCAGAGGAACGGGCTCTGTCAACGTAAATTTCAAATTAGACAATATTTCTAAAATCCGAAATTTAGTCAACTGCTTCTGCCCCGGCATCGCGTGGACTCAATACACTTCCCAATTCGGGTTGGCTAGTGCTAGAAGGTAGGGAATATATGAAATCTCAGGATATATCAATTCCTTTCCAGATTCGGCCTTTGTCTAAAGCTCGGTGATATCGACGCCATGTGGACAGCGGCGAAAATCGCTTGCCAACATCTGGATAATTCCGCCTATTTGGTTTCCGAATTTAATAGAGCTAAGCATAACTTCACTTATCGTAAGTGGAGCGTTATTTTTTCGAAGGCGTCATATTTAAAAAGCATACCATTTTAAAGGGTTTCATTTTTTAGACTTCTTCAATAACATGACTAATATACCCGGCCCGTATATCTATCATATAGGTCTGAGTTGGGATGTCCCTTCACAACAATGGATGTGGGAGCAGCCTGCTAATCAGCCTAAAATTCCGGTATTTACTTTTAATTAGCATTTTTTATTTTGTATATTTTAGTTCACCAATTCCTCATACGCACCATGGAACCCCGGTATTTTTCTCTAATATTACGCAGTTATTTTAAGAATACCTTCTTTGCTTAACAACTATAATAATGCAATTGATCGTTAGTAGTGTGAATATTAAATTTTCTGAGTACTGAACCTAAAAATAACGGTTCAATTATGCGTTAGACGATCTAAATAGGTGATAATTCGCAAAAATTACGATGTATTTTACGAAACCCCTATGTAAAAAAATTAAATTATAGTACGCTAAAATTTCAATTTTTATGGTTCTAAAATGCAATATGCTGAAATGATTCCAAAAATGAGTGGATATTTTAAAATTTCAATTTTAGGTAACCCCACTTCGCCTAGCGCGAATCCTTGTGTGGCAAATCAGCAATTCGCGCCGGGTACTAATGTAAGTTTAAAATTCACTCTTAATTTCTCAAACTCGAAATTGGAATATATCGAAAAGTGCAATCTTTACCTAAATAGCCCTTTAGCTTCTCTCATTATTTTGGTAATCATAACAACTTTAAAGACACTTTATCTTTACCTGGTTAGAGCATTTATAAAAGCTCTCATAAGTTAATTTTTAAAGTAGCAAAAACTGTCGACTTTTGATTTTTATGGCTGCATTCTCGATAGTGCTACGCATAAAAATTAGCAACGTTTCAAGAAAATTAACATGTTTATTTTGTGAAAATTGTCAAAATTAATTTTAAACAAGGAAAAATGTTGAAAATTTTTTCTGCTTTAGAAATTGATTAAATTATATTCACTCTGGGAAAATATTTTTCAGCCCGGATGGAGCGCTGGAAGTTGCTATACCGTATCCGAACGATATGTTTGCCAAATGAGCGCATGTGATACGGATCATTACTGTAAAAAATGATTACTAATCTTGAATTTTAATATTTTGTTATAATTGAATAAACTTGATCAAATATCAAGAATCTCTAACATAAAATGAGCACAATTTTGCTACACGATATAATTAATGGAAGCGACTTCACGTCTTCGACTTGATGGTTCAACTGAACGACCTAAAAGAACAGCGTCGTCTCCTTCCTGCTCCGAAGAAGTTATATCCTTCTGAACTGATCCCGAAAAACGTGCCGCTTTTGTGACGTGGATACGCACCTCACCGATTCGTGCTCGTGGTTCCGAACTCTGGCGGAGCGAGAAGAAGAGGCCAGTTAAGATATTTATTCGTTAATTCGCCTCTTTATCCTCTGTATCTTTTATTATATCCTCCTTTGACCTGCCAGAATGCAGAGAACACAATTTTCTCATAAGTTTAAAATTTTTTATAAATCTGATGCGACTTTTCCTATTTATACTTTCCGTTCAATATTCGCTTTAGCGATAAAAATTTCTCTCTTCAAAATAACCCAACTCATGCGCGTCATATCGCGTAGTCTAAATTTCATTAGATTGCATTAGAAATGCGCTGCTCCCGCCCTGGGGCCTGGGTCTTCCCCTTTCCATTTCCACATTAGGAAATCGACCCGCCAGAGGGGTCCCTAGGAAATAGCACTTCAAAGCGAGAGGGCACAAAGTCGGGTGGCATTTCTCTTTCCCCACACTATATATCTTTTTTATTCTTTCCTCGTCTCATTTCTGCACAATATCTCTGCGCAGGCTAAAGACTATCGATATTTCTTCTCGTGTTCTCTGTGTCCTCTCACTTTCGAGTGCTATTTCGCCAGTTTCCCGAAAAGCTGCCCCAAGCAAAGACGCATCCCGTACATTAGCCTCAAGGCCCTATGACTCTTCTCCTTTAGATAGGCTCACTTTTTCCATTTCGATTTTTGATAGCGGTTTAATGAAATCCGGATCTAGTCTAGCCAGTCTGGAAAGCTATGTTTCATTGTTTGACAAGAGATTTTATGTCCGGGATATTTCTTGATAGCATGAAATTTTTGTCTCGAATGAACAGGGCTTAGCATTTTGGACACTGATACGGACACCGTGTTCGACGTTTTTTTTGTGTGGAAAATCATCTTCGTAGTTAGTAAATAAGCAATTTTAGCTAAAATTAGGGTCGTTTTCATGCAGGATTTTCGTAAAAATTGTCTTTTAAAATTTGGAAATTTTCATTTTTGGACACGAGACGATAAAATACACAACCGTGTTCGTGTGCATGTCCAAAGTGCTAAGCCCTGCTAATGAGCTTCAGTTCTTATTCGTTCTTTAAAACCACGTCTACTATTTGCAAGCACGTCTTGACCCGCCCATTTCCGGTTAGGTTAACCTTTCTGACTTGATTCCTATCAGATCATCACGATCTTTGATGAGCTCTGAAAATTGATTCGCTTGACTGCCTGCATCTCTTCCTCGTTCTATTTCTTTATCATTCTCTTTCTATCTTCAACGTCCTCTCTTCACCTTAACAGCTGTGTCAGTTGGTTCGTGGCGATAAGTTTCCTATTTTCTCATTTCTTTTCCGCGCTCTTCAATTCGAACGCTCTTTCGCATTCATTCAATAAATTTCGCATTTTTGCTCGCGACTTTATCTGCAGTACATCTCGTGGTTTGAGGCTGCTCGAAATATCCGACGAGAAATTTTTAGTTTTTAATTTTTTTGATCCCTTTTCTTGTTCAAGATGAAGCTTTATTTTCTCTTGGAATTTTCGAAATTGAATTTCCGAATAAAACTCAATTTGGGAGTGAACTTTTATCTTTCGAAAAGGTTCGGGTTTTTCTTTATTTTGCCATTTCCTCAAAAACTTGCAAAAGTGCCGCGCTGTCTTTCATTCTTTCTCCCCCTTTGTTCAACCTCTTGCATATCGATCGGTCCCCTCTCTCTCACATGTGCCTTTCCCTCTGTGAATATGCGTCGCTGTGTGTATGTCGAACCTGAAACTTGACACTTTTTTATTTTTCGCCCGGTGGATTTTTTACCTGGTCTTCCTCGATTTTGGGACACTTTACAAATAGCTAATCCGCACACTTTACAGCGAGATGATTTTGCGATTTTGCGCACGAAAATCGTGTGGCAGAACGATTTTCTTTCATTCAAGCTTTTTTTTGCAACGATATCGATTTTGTCGCTTTAGTTTTATCGTTAGTCACATGCAGCAGTTTTCTGCAAAAATGATATTTTTGAAGGGAATATTCTCTTTTTGAAAATATTGATTTTCTGGCTGGCAATAGCTTTTTTCTAGTGTCACGCGCATTGCATTGCAGATTTCACAAATTTTTATATTTATAGCGAGTTTTAATTTTGACTAAATCTTTATTCAGGCTGTTGTAAAAAGATAAGAAATATCGATTTCTATTAAGTCTCGTGTGACTTTTCTTTTATCTAAATTTGCATATTCTCATACATGTCCTATATATTACATGCCCACAAAGCCAATAAATCATCCCCCTTTCCGCAATAAAATTAACGAGCATCGCTTATTGCGCGCGTACACTTTATATTTTCATATCACATGACTCGATATGGCTATTTTTTGCACGCGCTTCACACTTTTATTAGATTGTTAGCAAGTTCACTTTGTTTTTATCGATTTTTAGTAATGTTCGAGCTTCTGCAGAGAATTGATTACTACTATTATTTGTCATTTTACTTCTGAAAACTTTAAACTTATTTTTAAAATATCGAGTATTTCTCTATTTTTTATTTGATCTATTTCTTTAAAATTTCTATCGATTTACTGTTGTCGATTCTTTTTTTATCGAATTTTGAACCCGATTTGATCAACTATTGATTTTCCCTTTTGCAGGATTCTTTGTTCGTTCGGTCGATGTGAGACGCGATTCAGTCCGCTCCAAGTCCGAGGAATCCGAGATGTCTCAAAATAATCAGGTAGATTTTAGCATTCATAGAAATTTCATAAATTTTCTATTGAGCAACTAAAAGAATCCGAAAAATTGATTTTTTTTTTTTATAAGTATCGGTTTGATGTAATCTGATGAAATTTACTGATTTTTCAGCCTATCATGGAGCGAGTGGAAGAATTCGAATACGCCAACCGGGACATGATCGGCCACGGCGCGTTCGCCATCGTCTTCAAAGGCAGATATGTAGAAGTGAGTATTTGTTTTAATCCGTAATTTGCGTAAGTCACGCTCGATTATATTCCGGTTTTATTGTTTAGCAATAAATAATACTTTTCGAGGCATTTCGATTATGCCGGTCCTAGTTCCGATGAATTATTGACAGGGTGAAAATTTAAATGGACACGAATTTTGAAACATGTTTCTTTTAAAAATATTTTTTTATTCAATATTTGGCTTGTGCTGATATTTGATCAAACAAACGACATTTTGCAAAGTTCCATGCCAAAAGTTATCAATACTCAAATCTTAGGCGATTTTTTTTGTTATGCGTGCTTTCATATTGATCTCTCTCCTCTTCGCTGACATTTTTCCACTTTATTTTTGACAGCTTTTCAAAATCCCATCTTCCTGCCAAGCCTTAGGGCTGGCTACTCGTCATATCTTATCACACTCTTCAAATATAAGAATCTGGGAATGCGCTAAGTCAGCCGGTTTTTGAGGGGATATGCTTTAACATGGCATGAGAGAATGGATTAGAAGTCGACTTTTCGACACCTAGTCGATGAGCTTTCGATCGAAAGGTGACAGGTTTAGAAAACGAAGTAGGTCGTCAACAACTACAATGAGATAACTTTAGAAGTGAGGCGAAATTTCGCTGGCTTCAAAAGATTCGAAATTTGTGGTAACCAATAACATAGTGATTTCCACACAAGTTTGCTCATCGAAAAATTCAAAGATTAATTTTTCCAAAGAACCAGAAATGTATGCTTCAAGAAAAAAATGCTTATTTTAAAAGATAATATCTTGATTAGTTTTTGCTCTGTTCCTATATTCATCATCATGAATTATCTTTATCTGACCGCATATAGGACCTTCGATAAGATCTTGGATTTTTTACTGATTTTCTACTGATAACTTTGTGGTTTATTTTCTCTAATCTATGATCATTTTCTGATCTTTGTCCTTCGAGGGTCATTTATTATGAGGGACCTTATAGTTTTGAGGAACTTCTATCTATATTTTGAAGACCTTCTATTTCCTCCAATTCCTTCTGCACATAGTATATTGGAGGCGCTAAAATGATCGGCAAATGATAGTGATGATTTGGGGTGATTTTGGAACGGAACGAAGATTCATCTCGGTCAATTTTACAACGTGTCATCTAGCGGCTCTTCAGGCTCTGAATTGTCCTTTCTCATTTCTCTAATCACTCTTAAAGCTACTATTTCTCCTTTCTAGCTTCTTTTCACCCTCTCAAAATCAAGAACTCTCTCGATGTTTGGGAAAAGTGATTATTCTCAATGAGAAATGCGCATTCAAAGATTTCAACTGATTTGAGATGGTGGAAAAAGAAATAGTATAGATTTTGATGGAAAAAAGAAACAAGATTTTCTGACGTTCTGATGAGATAAAAATAATTAATTCGATCTGATAATGCACTGGAAATAATCTTTCCGACTCATCTGATAAAAACCCTCCGAGAGAAAAGTCTCGATCATTTTTCTCCGTTGGCGGGAAAGATCAAAGCAATTTGCGTCGATGAGTTTTTGCTTGTCTCATCACTACAAGCGAAATTCATCAATTAATCATAGAAACATGAAGAAATTTATTCTTATGCAAAAATAATATAGATTTCAGAAAAATATGATCTACAAAGAATTTGATATACCTTTGATTAGTATACCACATAGTAAAAATATCGAGTATACTAAGTAAATTGACCAACATTGTCTCAAATAAAAGTTTTTTATACTTGCAAAATAGCGCATTTTCATTTTCAAAGAGGTCGCATTCCTAAAAGTGAACAAAACCTCGGCTGAAGCGGTAAACAGATTTTCTACTCTGTAAAAGTTATCTCGATTTTAATTGATTTAATTGCCCTCATTAATTGTTTTCTGAGGGGTGTCGAAACAACGACGAGCTATCTCTTTCTTCACTCTTTCCTGCAGCTGAAACGTTGTCTTCTCAGCGTCTTTCTTCCCTCCACACTTTCGTCAAAGGAAAAGGGAAAATCGCCGCTTATTTTTAAATTAAATTGCTAAAATTAATAAGGGTAATTATGTAGTAATCAGAATTGAGATAATTTTTACAGATAACAAAATTCCCTACATTTTTCTACGTCATACAAAATCCTGATGAAAATCGGATAGAAAACGAAAAAGTTTTCTTTATGACAACGTTGGCCAGCTTACCTGGTACGCCCTGTAGTACCTTTTTCAGAATGACTAGGTTTTTTTTCTCGAAGATTTTGATAAATGATATATCCGTTTGATAAAATGTTTCTTCTTTCCTTTCTAGACTCAAGAATAAACATTTCGTAAACCCCTTAGTCTCTAAAACGCCATACGCCTCCTGCATTCTACGGCAATTTTGCGCAGTTTACTAATCCCTCGGGGGAATTTTAGGCCTATTTCTGAAAAATCCCATTGGCTTCTGGCGAAGTTCGATTTTTGGTGCTGAATTTTTGAAACATGAAAATTTGAAAAAAAAAACTTTTAAAAAAATATTTCGAAATATTTAGAGGGTGATGTATTTGTCATAAGACTATTAAAAAATTTCATTTTCTAGACATCTAGAACACTTTGAAACATGAGTAAATCAGTCAGTCACATTTTAAACCCCATTTTTCTGTGAAATAGTACTACTGAATTGCGAGGTTTAAAAATTTGCCAGCTAATTTTTCAACTTCGAAATTCCTGTCTCTAAGAGGTACAAGCACGCCCATTTCCGATGGATGTGAAACCCTGTCTGATTTGGAGATTTAGAGAGGACTCGGAATATTAGGCGACTTCCTTTTCTTGTTTTCTCTGGAAAATTCGTCTCTTTCTATTTTTTTTTCTTTTTCTTAGATCTCTTCCTTTTAATCATATTTCTTTTCTCTACTTCTCTCGAATCTCTCGCCAGCCGTAATTCAATATCTTTATCTCTGCTGCTGTTTTGTAATAGGACTTTATCCCGATCCTCGATTCTGAGGTTCTGAGCTCGAGGACTCGAGAGGATCGAAGGAGGATTAGATATCATTTGACTCGCAATGTTGTTAGCTAAGGGATACAGTAAATCTAGGAACAAATCGATAGGTTATTTGAATTCGAGAAGTTCCTATTTGGGATATTTAGATATGGTTATATTTGACACTGTTGATTACGGAGAATAGTTGAAAGAAAAACGGAAGAATTTTGAAATGTACAATGATAATTAATTTAGAAAAAAAACTATGAAAATGATTTGGATAAGAAATTTTGAAGGAATTTTTAAACGTTATTTTATAGAGTAGCATAACCAATCATATCAAGAGATTGTAGACTAATACTAGAAAATTTCGGAATCTCTTAAAATCTAGGGTTTTTTGTTTTATGAAATGATCTTAAAAATTCACATTCATTACAACGAGATAAAATGTTTGGAAAATGCTAAAAATACCGAAAATTATACAAAATTGTACATATTATGCTAGTTAGTAGAACCGGAATATAGTCTGTAGGAATTGGTGATAATCTTCTAGAACAAACGAGAAACGAGGGAAATGACTTTTGTAAATATTGACTCGAACAAGTTGCTAATTCTTTTTCTTTCAGCGTCCCGACATACCAGTTGCCATAAAAGCGATCGCGAAGAAGAACATCAGCAAATCGAAGAACCTCCTCGCCAAGGAAATCAAGATTTTAAAGGTAGAAATTAGACTGACTGACTATAAAAACCGAGTCGAATTGTGAAAGGAGATTTTCAATCTACCCTTTGAAAAACTGAAAGATATTTGAGGCATTACTTTTTTACTTTCTCATTCTCGCTTTCATATTTCATCTCCAGAATATGTTTCCGAAAAACCAAAAACAAATTCAATGAGAAAATGATGAGCGCTGTATTTCTCTAATTGATATGTTCCCAGGAGCTAAGCGGTCTGAAGCACGAGAACCTCGTCGCCCTCCTGAAATGTTGCGAGAACGCGACGCACGTCTATCTGATCATGGAGTTTTGCAACGGAGGCGATTTGGCAGACTACTTGCAACAGAAGGGAACGCTCAAAGAGGACAACATCCAACACTTCGTCGTGCAAATAGGTCAGTTTAAAGATTACTTCGTTTAAATACTTGGATTTTCTAATGAGAAAGTTATTTGACTAGTTTTCCAGCTTTATCAGAGAATCATTGGCACTAACATTTAAAAAATATCCAAATTTAATTTAATTTACGAGTATTTTTGTAGGTTTCAAAAGACTTGAAATTGTTTGATAACCTCGTGAATTAACTCCGTCGTTATATGAATTTTATCTTAAAGCCTATAATAGAAAAGTCTATGGACTTAGATTTTTGAAAAATCTAGTAATTTTTCGTGGATACTCTTCTAATGAAGTAATAAATTCACTTTTGCAAAAGTAAATATAAATGGGCGTGCCCTAAAATCTCTTATAATTCCAATTCAGCGCGCGCTCTCGAGGCGATCAACAAGAAAGGCATCGTGCACAGAGATCTGAAGCCGCAGAACATCCTTCTCTGCAATCCCGGCCGAAAGCCAAATCCACCCTTCAACGAGATCGTCATCAAGCTGGCTGATTTTGGATTTGCGAGGTAAAAATTAAACTTTTTTTCTTTAAATCGACTTATCATTTTGAATTTCAACTGTTGCTTTGATGTGTTTCATGAAAGAAGCATAATTAAGTTTGAAGACTGGATGATTGCCCAAAGAACTACCCATTTTACAGAAAAAAAATACATTTCAGATTTCTCTCCGACGGTGTGATGGCAGCAACACTTTGTGGCTCCCCGATGTACATGGCTCCCGAGGTGATCATGTCGCAGCAGTACGATGCGAAAGCAGACCTCTGGTCGATTGGAACCATCGTCTTCCAGTGTTTGACCGGAAAAGCGCCTTTCCAGGTATTGTTCAGTCTTATTTTGTTGATTTTGGAAATTCAATGAATTTGAAGAGGGAATAGTGTTGAGGGGAATGGCGAAGAATTGTATGAACTTTTCAAGAAACCTATTTTTGCGTAAAAGTTCAACATTTTAGTTGAAAATATTGATTTTGAATATTCCAGGCCCAAACCCCGCCCCAACTGAAGATGTACTACGAAAAGACGCGAGATCTCCGACCAAATATCCCAGAATGGTGCTCGTCCGATCTGAAAGACCTACTCCTCAGGTTGCTCAAGAGGAACGCCAAAGACAGAATTTCTTTCGGTGAGATTCTTTTAGTTTGTTCGCTTCAAATATTCTAGGAGTAAAATTCGATGTTAAATTTCGACATTTTGCGGTTTTGTACTTGTAAATAATACGAAGAAAATATTAATAAGATATCTTTAAAAAAAATTCCTTCAAATAAATTCGGACAATTTCGTAGTTTCGAATTTTTCTGGATGATTTTATATAATTTCATTTCACAAGTCCTCCTCGAAATCAAGAATTATTATTTTCAGACGACTTTTTCCACCATGCGTTCTTGCTCAATCCCCTTGCCGCCTCGCCCTCTCGCCGCATCCTCGATACAGCACAGGCATCTCCAGTCGCATCGAGAAGGATCATCCCGCCACCCTCCTCAGGACTCCCCGTCCCAAGAAGGACCTCGCAGGGCCAGAATGTGGCTCCATCGCCTGGCTCGACGAAGGTAGAAATGGCAGGCTTCTACGCCCACAGCCCAAAGCCTCACCGTCGTATCGTGGTCCGTTCACTTCAGTTGCTATATTTTGTTTAGAGCGCTTTTAGACTTTGTTCGTTCTAAGACGAACATTGAGAAATAGCGCTGTTCGGCAAGAGAGTACGAAGAACATGACTTCTGCGCTTTCATATCGAACAACGCTAATTCTCAATGTTCATCCGAAAGTGAACAAAGCCTGAACGCGCACTTAGAGGAATTTTGCCGAGTTTTTTTGAAAGCTAAAAATCTTCCTTTTTATTTATTCGGCAAAATTCTGAAGAAGGAAATCCGAAAATGGATGGGAAATTTTGAACATTTTAGATAATTTTCTCATTAACTTCGGGGTACTGAGACGATTAGTAATGGAAATAAGGAACTTCTATTTACGGATTTCCGAAACATAGAAAATAGAAATAGATAATTTTAGTATCTTAGTTAGAACAGTTTAGATTAGGAATAGAGTTAGTCAAGGCTATTTATTAGTTAGAAATGAGAATGGTCATGTCACTCCCTAGTGTTGCCTAATTACCTGAATTCGATCACTTTAGGTTCACTGCTTGGTTAGCATGTTAGTCAATCCCCAGTGTTGTGTAGTTCACGCATTTAGAAATTAAGAAATGTGAAAAATAGTGAAATAAGCTTCAAAATAACTCTTCTCTCAACAAATTATCGAAACTTCGCCTGTTTTTGTCTTATTATTTGGAATATTTCACGATTTTCCACAAGAAAGAATAGAATTGCTAGGATTTGAGAAAATTAGAAACATAGTGAGATATGCTTCAAAGTAATTCCACTTAAAAAAATATTTTAAATTTAATTTATTTGGACATGCTTGCCTAAGATATTTCACTATCTTCTAGAACGATAAGATGTTATTAAATCAGGGAAATTTTCAGCTTGATGGATTATTATTTTTTTAGACTGGCATTCCCGAATCACCTCGATCCTCTCGACGAACACCTTTGGCAAATCAACAAAACACGGCGATGCAGGACTCTGGTGACTTTACCTTTCTTCCTCCACTTCAACAACAACAACGACCAGGATCCATGGTTCAGGAGAATAGTCCCGTTAAACAGGTAACAAAAATATACCATAAGATATTTTGCAATGGCTTGAAAATTCGGATTAAATTTTCATCAAAACGTATGTATAAATGTATGAGAAAAGTTGCGGTGAAGTGAACTAATCATTGAAAATCGCTTGCAGTGGTACATAATTTCTTGTGACATGGTGAGATTTTTAAAAGGATAATAATCGATTGCTATCAATCGTTTTTGAGTGAAATGAAAAGTAGTGTTGAGATTTTTTGAAACTTATTCGAAATGCATATTTTGACCAGGACAACAATCCGCATTGCTGAAATTCAATCTGAAAAGAAGTTGGAAACTTTCGAAACATTTTGAATCCGTGATTTTTCACTACAACAAGAAAAATGAAGTCATTGAGATCTCCTCAAATGCTAAAAATATGAAAATATTTTAAATATGTTTTAAACAATTAGTGAAATTATATGGATTATTTTGAGGTGCAAGTCCACACCGGCGACGCCCTTTCAAAAGCTGTTCCAGTGCCCTCACAACGACTGGCCTATGCCCGAATGGAAGAACGACGCAACACTCCATCAAGTGGCGCAAGCAGCGCCTCTTCACCCAGACCACATGACAACAATGGTCCAGGTTATTTTTTATCTTATATCTTATAAATAAATTCCAAATGCGATATTCAATTGCGCGACTTTCATCAAATTACTTGATTCTCTGATGGTTTCTGAAACATGTTCTTTTACAAAATTTTCCGACTGATGAAAGATGATGTCTTTCTGGGATTATTATTCATTCGTAAACTTTATAAGGACATATTTGGCTTCAATGTTTTCCAAATGCCCAATTTTCTCCATACAGTAACAAAATTTGCCTAGTGATATGTACTTTATCGAAATAATAAAGTCTTGTTTTTTTCCTGAAATATCACTATTTTCAGGTCATGCCGTTTGTGCACACGGCGCCTCGCCGGGACCGTTCACCGCGACCGCAGCCGCAACGCGCCGAGTTGGTCAAGGCCCCGCCTCGCAGACGCATCATCCCCTTTCTAACCCGGTTGATATAGAGAACATCACTCTTCCACAGAGTAAGCACACTTTATGACTATTCTCGATTTTCACTACGCACCAATCGAACAAGAAAAGCGCTATTTTATATGATTTTCTTGCAATATATAGAGTAGGGGTTGAAAGATTTATTCTTAGCGAATAGATTGCCATACCATTTAAACATGTCAAAATGGTGCGTATCTTTTCATTTAAAAGACGCAATATTATGAGGCATACTTCAGAAAATCATTTTGACCATATTTCTTGATCCGTTTTTATCAAGCATGAAACTGCTGAGTAGCTGATTAGGCAGCATATATTATGAGAAACATTGACAAGAGTTCTGAAACCTAGTCAATGGTGGATTACTTTTCATCAGTTTCATTGATTTTCTCATTTATATGAATCTTACCCAGGGCTACAAACGGATCACTTCGCATTTTTACAGAATTACTTATCAAATCTCCTGAAATCTATTTAAATTTTGTGATCTTCAGCTACGTTTCTCGTGCGCGGAGGGAGCAGTCGACGCTCCCAGAGCGGGTCAGGATCAGGAGCTGCGGGTCCGTCGAGTGCCGCTGCCGCGTTGGCGCGACGATTCGCCACCGGTCCGCCCTCGGCCATTCCCCCTGGTACTACCATTTTCACATACGTTCATAAGCGAGTAATTCTAGCGAAAATTCTAATTCCCCTGCCAAAATGTCTAAGATCCATTAGATTTATTAGATTTTAAATCTCGGATTTAAGAAAACCTCAGTTGACAAATGTAACTAAATCCCACTGCATCCAGCAACAACTTAACAGAAAATTTTTTCTCCATTTTTCATGCTTCATGCTATTTCCCATTCTTAGCTAGAAATAGCGGAGAGAAGCGAGAGAAGGAATTCTTCCGTTAAAAACATGA